>VCRD01001577.1:103841-121226 GCA_006783055.1 Trinorchestia longiramus | reverse complement strand
TAAGTTGATATAGGTGGGTGGGGGGAGGGCAGAAGACCAGGAAGGGGGTAGAGGACCACGAGGTTGAAGGGGGCAGTTTCACCTGCTTTCATGAGACACTTCACGGCCGCAGCGCCTGCCCGCGATGATTCAGGGCAAAGCAACGAGGTTACCGCGGCCATTCATGGAGGTCTGGTGGTGATGGTGGTGATGTTTTATTGGTGGTGGTGGTGGTGGTAGGGGCTGCTGTGGATATTATGGATCAAGTAGTTGTTGTTATCATTTTTGTTGTGGTTACGCTGGTGTTTTTATCAGCCACTCATTTTGCCAACGGGCAACCATCGCATCCGACAATAGGTGTTACACAGCAGTGATGTCTACCTTCATGACATACCAAGGGGGTGATGACATCTTTCAAGTACTCCTCTGTGGTTGTCAACAAGTTTGCTTTGACACTTCGGAAGACAATGACCGCTCTATTCACTTCAATTGTGAGAACATCAATCCCGTAATGCCGTCTGGGGCATTATCTACCAATATATCTCTGTCAATTAAGGATTTTAACGATAAGGCATCTCTACGCCCAATGTTGATTACTTTGTTTATTAACAATATTAGAATGACCTGTCTTTCTAGAATAGAATAGAATAGAATAGAATAGAATAAGGCAATAGGAACGAGCCGTTTGGCCCATTCTTGGTTCAATACCGAAGTCCCATGCCGTCTAAAAGTAAATCCATCAGTCATGCACGTACACCTTAACCACGTAAGTCAATTTCCTCGATTTCTTCACTTAATCCGTTTTGTGAAAACAAAAGTTTTTTGTATTATCAACCAAAATATTTGCACCATTTTAGAACTTTAAAAATAAGGGATTTTAAGATGTCATATTAACCATATGTCATGTATCAACTTGATTGCCATCTGATCACTTCCTTCACCATTTCCTCGTCTGATAGTCTCTCAATCTGACCACTTCCTCCGCCGAACCATGTTCTCAGTCTCACCATTTTCCAGGTCTGATCATTTCTTTAATAGCACCATTCATTTGGTCAAACCATTTTCTCGGTAAAACCATTTCCTCGTCTGATAGTCCCTCAACCTGACCATTTTCACTGCCGAACCATGATCTCAATCTGACCATTTCCTCGGTCCACAGCCCGGTTTGCAGCAGGCCAAAACGTGGCTGCTGTGTGGACGTACGACAGAGACGAAGGCGTCGAACCAGATTTCCTGACACAAGTGGAGGCTTGGTTTATGGAGGTAGACCAGCACGGCTTCAGCAAAGGGGCCGTCGACCCCTTCAAATTCTCCAAGCCCACGGGACACTACACACAGGTGTGTGGTGTGTGGATTATTCACTATCCATAATCCCCAGGTTCCGATTATCCATTCCTTTGCGTCGATTTGAACTGCTGCAACATGGTGGACACAGCTGAACTTCAACGCCAGGCCATGGTGGTGCTTCATGTAGCTTTAGAGTTATTTCCACATTTTTGTCAATGTGACTTGAATTCCTACAGTGTATGATGTTCGTAACATTGAAACATTACATTTTACAGTTCACTTTTCTTTTTAGTAAAAAGATGAGCAATTTTCAAGAAATTTTAACACGTAATGCACTTGAACAATACCAATAATCTTGACAACAATAATAGAAATTTTAAGAACAGTACCCGTACTAATATATTTGTGGTATTCCCATTTGTTCATCGTACTGCAGCTGGTGTGGGCGGACACATACCTGGTGGGATGTGGCTACACCTACTACCATGATGCAGCAGGCAACGGCTACACAAAACTCTACGTGTGCAACTACGGCCCAGGGTGTGTACATGTACATGCCAGCTTGTGTGTGTGTGTGTGTACACGGGCACATGTTTACATACACAGCCCACTTACATTCTCATTCAGAGATTCCCTCCCGCCCTTATCTTTTTTGAAACCTTTACCTCAAGTCGCACTACAAAGGACGGGAACAGTCACTGGAAGTATCAACACGTCTCTTAGATGTTAGAGTTAAGAAATGAAAACTCAATCCCATATACTGTGGATTTACACTGTACTGTCTGATTTACCAGAGTAAAGTTTATTTATTTTCTACTCATCTGATTACGCTTAGAAGCACTATCTCTCTCTTGCTCTATCAGCTAGTATCAAACACTCGCACTATATATGAACATTGATTTAAATTGTCAATTATATTGCCACGTACATGCTGAGATGATCCCTGTATCTTAATGCTTCTTTATTGTAGTAACATACTGGTGTGCCTGTGACAGCTTTTTCCCCAGCATCTAATGCTGGGCCCCGTTATAACCAGTTAATTCTTGTACGGTAAATAAACAAGTTGTAGGACAGTAAATAAGTAATCAAACTGACGCTGGTATAGAGCTCCCATTCTCTTTTCTGCAGCGCCAGATGGAATACCTCTGTGCCTTTGTCTGCATGTCAGGCTCATTACACTGTCTAATCTTCGGTTTATCCCTCATTATCAACCCCTATTCTAACTACCAATTCAGAATGCTTCGATGGCAAGTTTTTGACCTATCTTCACTCATTCTGACTATCCAAATGAGACCCATTCTTACTACCGGTTTGTGAACTCACACAAGCTCTAACTCAGTTTGTGACCCATCGTTACCCATTCTGATTATCCAATTAATTGTTCGGCTCCCTCTTCACCATTTATTATAACGCATTCTCACTACCCACATTGCTGCTGCGTTCAGTACAAATCCCTGACATGAACATTTACATATATCCTGTACGTCGAACAGCGGTAACGTGGTGGGCGCCAGCATGTACAAAGTGGGCTACCCTGGCCAGCCCTACTGCGTCGCCAACGGTCTCCGCCCTTCCACCGACTACCAGGGCTTGTGTGGTGAGTAACTGTGTGTTTACCACAGAATGTGTAGTACCTGTCTGTGTACACTGTGTATACTGTGTGTGCTGTGTAGTACCTGCCTGTGTACACTAAAGTATGTGAAGTACCGATTTGTGCATACAGCAGAAAGTGTCAGTATGTATCTTTCTTTGTCTTACTGTTGGGGTAACAACAGCGGATATAATTAACCGTCGAACATTGTCAATTGAGGCAATCAATACTGTCATGACGATATGTGTCTTACCTTTTTCCACATTATAGAAAACAGAATAGAATAAAATAAAATATGGCAATAGAGTAAAATAAGGCTGTTATTTACGGTTCACAAATTATCATCTCTGTCGAAAAGTCCTTCCAGAGTAACAGAGGGGGAGGGAGAGGTGCGACTGGCTGCTGTTACGTCGCTGGTAAAACTTGTTATTAAAATATTTTGTTCAAAACTTTAAAGTTCAAAACTTTTATTTACTTTAATTATTCGGTTGATGAATGACACGTTCACGTAAACTCGATGTAATTGGCCTATTTCGTAAGACTGTTTTTTCTCTTATACTTTACAACTTGAGCACCTTTTTCACAAGTCCGTTAAAGGCAATAGCTTGAGGGTTACTGTGCTACAAACATGAAAATACGTACATGTGTTATACGCTATCACACGCTTGAGGTAACAAGATCACATTTTTCGAGCAGAGGAAGACGGAGTGAACTACAAGTCAATGTGCTCGATGGGTGGGTCATCAATGTTCCATAAGCCCAAGACCTCGTCACTGATGATGCTGATGCACGGTAACAGCGTCGTGGATGACTTTTCTCACAGCCACCCCCGTTCTAACTCCCCAACCCATCCCATGGAGGTGATGCACCCCGACCCACCCCACATGGAGATGCACGACATGATGCAGCATCGCAGCATGATGCGCAGTGGCCAATCGCAGGCCCTGCATCAACAGCAAAGCCACATGATGTTACCGCCTCCTTCGCTCCCACACAATTTTCCTCCAAATCATCTCGGAGGAAACAACCACCAGAACCAAGGTGGTGAAAACGGGCTGATGAAAACCATTCAGTCTCCGTTTGCAGGACTTGTAAATGCTTTGAGTCCTTGGAATTTCCTGAACAGATTTAAAATGACCTAAGGCTGAACTAATATTATTCTCAGTCGTAGCTTCTAGACAGTCCAGTTCTCGTAAATGAGCAAAATATCTGATGGTAAACATCATACATGACTAAATCGTCTATTAGATTTGAATTAGTGTTTCACTTACTCGATAAATGTCCTCTGGGCTCGAGATGGAGACACTACAGCCCTGAAAAAGTCCACTAGCACCATCACAAGGCTAAACTGAGCATTGGAAAAGTCCACTGACACTCCAGACGGTAGGAACAATACTGGAAAGATCAAGTATTTATCAGACCGTGAACACATTTACGCATGAAACTTTCCAAAGGAGAAAAGAATTCATCATAAATGATCGCAATTGTCTTCAAAATAGTAAAAACGATAACTATCTGACTGAAAACTTGCCACACAAGGTGCTTCACTGAGATTGACTCACTAGAACAATGCAATGTTTCTCAATTGGTTGACTCCGCTACCTAGTAGTACTATCAACTCACTGCAGCACCTAGAAAATTACTTTTGTGATCTTATGCTTCCACTTTCCCGGACTCTTCTCATTTTGGTTTGTAGAATAAAATAATAAAAGTACTAACTTTGTGTTCACAATTTTGTATTAATTTATTCGTATACATGTACAGGCACACACACTTCTATACCTAAGTGCATACACGCATACTTGCCTACCCATGTGCATGCGTGCAAACAAACGAGCAATTCAACATTTTATTGTGGTATATAACTTGATTCATTACTTAAAAATTAATAGGCAGCAAACAAAACTTCATTCATTAATTCTGAAGTGAAGTTGGGAAATTTATCTCAATTAGCAAATGTTTCTCAGTTAGAAACTGTATCTCAGTTAGATGTCTCTCAGTTAGTAGATGTCTCTCAATTAGAAAATGTATCTCAGAAGATATCTCTCAATTAGAAAACGTATCCCAGTTGAAAGATGCAACTCAGTTAAAAAACATATCTCAATTAACTCATTGTGGAGTTAGATAAGCGAAAACTGTTCCGTGAGTGTTAGTGCCTCATGATTTATTTCGTGTAGTTTTTGTAAATATTTGCAAGAATACGGTTGGTGTTTGAGAAAATATTTGAAAGCACGTGAAGGAATATTTTCTATGTTTAAGACGCTATTTGAAATGTTTGTAAACATATTTGCATGACTTACAAAAATATTTAAAATATTTAAACATTATAAATGTCTGGAATTACTGAAATATTAAGAAAATATGAACAATATGTGACAAAATATGTGTGCTGTGTGACGGTATATTTGCTGTATTCTATTAAATTCCGTAAGAAAATACTTTCGATGTTTGACAAAATATGTACAATACTTAAGAAATATATTTAATTAAATATTTGCAATATTAAAGCAAGAGTAGATGTTATTTAATGACAACAATTAAGTATGAGGCGACGATGCATTCACCAGAACAAGGAGTAATTCTTACGGTCCATTTGAAGCAAGACAGTCCTGTTATATTAGAAAGACTTAAATAAAGAACGCTAAAGTAGAGTATTTAATTCTATACACAAAGTAAGACTCCAGTAGGTGTAGTATAAAGTATTTTATGAACTGTGTACGTGTGAGAGAGGCTAACCAGTATATAACTAGCATAATAATTGCACTTCTTTAAGGGTAGATTTAATCATGTTTATCCCGATGTAGATTCTACGAAAACACTTACACCGCAAGAACTAACTTTTATTTATTTGGGTAGAGTTTTAGAACGACGGTCACTCGTGTTTTTTATTGTTAAGTGTTGTCAGACAGTACGTGTTGAATATGCGTGTTGTTGAACAGCACCTGCTGTACGTGTTGTCAGACAGTACGTGTAGAATGTGCGTGTTGTTGAACAGCACCTGCTGTACGTGTTGTCAGACAGTACGTGTTGAATGCGCGTGTTGTTGAACTGTCAGCCTTCACACTGGCTGACAATCAGGAGCCAGGCGTTCTGGCAGAGACCTGATATTTTCACTTGTTTAACTAAAAGAGAAATATTGAAACATTGCCCTAGCATCAGAGAAATATTAAAGACGCAGCTGATATTCTCGCTTAGATCTCGAAACTTGAGAACATTAGACTAGTTAGACTAGGGATGTTAAGTAGTTGATGGTACGGAGGGAAATATCGTAACACTTCAATGAGTTTTTCTACACCACTAGAAAAACACTGAATAAATGTGTCATACAAAACCTACAGTTCCAATAAACATTTTACGCGTCTCTTTACGTACAATGTTTTTTGTGTTGGTGAATGTGCACACTGCTTGGTGGTACAATGTTTGAGGTACCAGTGTGATTGTCTAGCATTGCTAATATTATTAGGAAGCAAAACTGGCGTTCTAATGCAGCAATAGTGAGTGTAATTCTGAGGCGTAATACTGAGTGCAACACTAACACTGAGGCGCAAGGTCATCAGTAAACTGAAGAAGAGACATCAGTGTTCACCTGCCACGCTTCCCTCGTGTCTCTTATTGTGTGTGTAAAATATGGAAGGAATTACCTGTAAGTGTTAACATTACGTAAGCCTGCATCTTGTACTGCAATCCCACTAATAAGAATATGAGTTTTTACGCTTCTACTGTTTCTTTTTATTGAAGTCCTTTGTAAATCCTACGAGGTAGCTGTTGTTTTCATCTGTTTTAAATTATCCTCCATATTAATGCTTGAATTATCCAGCATAGTTATACTGATTTAGGCTGGTGATATGCAGTCGCCGCTTTAGGGCCGGAGATGTTTTTCGTGGTCCGGAGGATATGTTGCTTCGCGATGAGAGATCGGTAAGACTTCGTTCGTTGAGGGTTCGTCGCTATAATGATACTCTGACACTTAAATTGTTCTCCATAATGATACTCTGACACTTAAATTGTTCTCCATAATGATACTCTGACACTTAAATTGTTCTCCATAATAATACTCTGACACTTAAACTGTTCGCCACAATGATACTTTGATACTTAAATCGTTCTCCATAATGATACTCTGATACTTAAATTATTCTCTATGATGATACTCTGACACTTAAATTGTTTTCCATAATGATACTTTGACCAGAAATTGTGAAGTGCGTGTACATGACTGAATTGACCTACGTGGTTGAAGTGTACGTGCATGATTAATAGATTTACTTTAAACGGCATGAGACGGGTATCGACCCAAGAATGGATCAAACGGCTCGTTTATTGCCTTATTCTACTCTATTCTATTCCATGATATTTCAGACTATATAACACGAGAATTTAGGGCCGAGAAGCTCCCCAAGGGAATCGCAATCCCAATTTTGTGTGGGGAGGGAACGTGATTTCAAGTCTCATGTTCTTCACAAAAAGTGTCATGTAACAATTAAGTTAATCCCATGTACACATGACTTCAGATTTGAAATCATGCATCCGTAACTTTGGAAAATCTGGATTTCGGGTAATTATAATCACGCATTCGTAACTCTCGAAAACCTGGATTTCAAGTAATTACATTATTATTAGATTCCTAGTTTAACCACCGCAACCACAACAACAACGATCAGGGCAGTCATCGTCATCAGGAGATAATCATTCAAGTTTTAGAGTCACGCGTCTTAGAGGAAATGGGAATACGTATCAAAGTTGTCAGGATGGTGTCATAACTGGTAGCCAAATGAAACCTATCTCAAAAGTAAAAAGTTGCTGATTTCACAATAGTGTCTCTTGTGCACACATGCACAGAGGTGCATATTCGTGTAGGAGCATTTTTATTTCATTGAATTTTGTTCTGTATGATCGCAAATTCCATCGTATGAATTCAACAGCATCAGTGTTTACTTCTTCCCCGGGGCGGGATAGATGGTCTATTACTGGGATCTTTTTCCGGTTCGAGAGTTTTATCCCTTTCGGAGCCAAGGTGCTCGTTTGTTCGAGTAGGTGATGGTGATATTTGTCTTTTGTTCGGGCAGGTTGCAGGTTTGATAATGGGAGGTTTTTGGCGTACTTTCTTCGCGGGGTTACCATGCTTTTTAAGAGCAACTAGTTCTTCAGCATCGTCGCTATCATACGCTGATAGGCACCTGATGCCATCCGGAGCATCAAGCCTCGTGAATGTATATTTTGGTCCCTTCCCTTTTTCTTGTCGAGGTGTGTCGGTGGTCAGTTTTGTCGGCGATTAGCTCTGCTTCGAGCGACTCGCGTTCAACTGTTTCTGTGGTGTGCAGCTGGTATTAGGACCTGCGTGAACGTTTCTTTTCGGTGCGCCAGTAAGCAGACCACCTGTTCTGGTAATTACAATCACGCATTCGTAACTCTGGAAAAAGATGAGTAAAAATATCAAAAATTTAAGAGACGACCTACAGAACATATGGTAATTAAACGTCCCGATAAATTGTAACCTTTTATTTACAAGACCACTTGCCCTAAAAAATGAAGGAAGAAAGACCGTCTCTACAGTGTTATGTCATTACTGAACAGCGGTGCTAAGAAACTTGTATAATATAACTGCTATATAATCTCGCACTAATATAAGCATAACTAAGGACGTGAGTAGAGGTAGAGACATTCGTTAATCGTACATAAAAGACAAAGACCAGAGAATCAAGTATAGGAACAACGTCCACTTTAAAAAACATTGTAACTGGTGTAGTGGAAGTCCAGTCAACTATCATAGCTATCCTGTTTCATTAATGAAATAGGCAATGAATATATTTGTTGTTATAATCGAGGTGGAATAACAGTTTTTGCTTAATGAACGCAATGATCTAGAGATGTAATAGCTAAGAATTAACTCAAGCGATACTAGAAAAACGTCAATTTTAGTGTTAATGTAGTATAGCCAGCCACAGTCAGTAAAAAACAGTGTAAGCAACTCGAAATGCAAACCTCTTATTTTCCCCAACTAAATTCGATAATTTTGTTCAAGGAGTCTGAAAGTAACATTAACAATGATTCAGAATGATTGAAACGACGCTGATGTCTATTTTCTACAGAAAGCCTTCCAGCACATTGCAGTGCAGAAAAATACAAGAAAAACATTTGAAAGCAATCAAGCTATGGACCCTCACAAAATACCTGTTATTTAAAAAAAAACTATACGAAGAAGCATTATAGCGTAAATATGGCTAGTAGTATCTGTAATACAAGAGTAAGTGTGTAGTAAGTGGACTTAGTTCGATTAACGTATTTGTGTACAATATGAGCTCTTTTCCTGGCAGAAAGTGTGCTCTAAACAAGACTTGCACAATGTAAGACTGCCGTGATCGTATTCACTATTAACAGCTGCATAAATTCTTTTCGATGCTTTTCACGATCATTTTCTCCGGAAGCTCAAGACCAGGAAGAGGTCAATGCTTTGGAATTGCACAAGTACTCTGGTTTATCTACTACCTCCACATATGTGAAATTCACTCAAAGCATATTATTACCATTCATATTCTCTAGCAGTAACACTAAACAGCGCAGTAACAATCCAATGCAGCAACCCAAAACAGCATACCATTGCGATCCAACGCAATAACACAATTCCTCACAGTAAGAAACAAAAAACCGAGTAGTAACACAATGCAACAAAGTAACACAAACCATGTTGCTCAGAAAGATGAGCCGCTGATGTGGTTGTCTGAGCGTTGCTAAGCTCCGCCCCCATTGGCTCTTCCGCACCCAGTTTAGTTCATCGCCAGATTAATGCAATTTCAATTACATGTAAGGAAATTTTCATCGCATATACAATAATCGACGTCAATTACAGCTAATTCAACAAAGTTTATGTAGGGAGTCTTGGTTACAGGAGAAACAGAGCCGCGTTAGTCTTATGCTCACCGACACGAACGTTCTGGCTCCTTACTTTACTTCTGATTGGATTATCAGGCTATTTAATTAATTCTCAGGCTATTTAATTCATTCAACAACTAAGGACCCTATCTCAAAAACAGGGCCTCTTAAAATTTCAACACTAAAATACTTGAGTTCTAAAAATTTGAACATTGAAATTTTAAAAGTACTAAAATTTGAACATCGATATATCAGAGATACTATAATTTCAACCTAGCAGTTGACCAAGTCCTGCCATGCTGTCGACTGCGCAAGCCTACCCACAGAGCAGCAGGTTTCGTGGACTAAGTATGCAAAAGTAAAAGTTTCCATTAACTGAATTTTAGTTAAGAGCGCAGCATAAAACTGAAAGGCCTATAAAAATCAAGGAACTTTAACATTAACATTAGATAGAGTCTGTCATACAAGCATAATTGCAGTTAAAAGGGAATATAAATAGCTTATAATAAAAAGCATTTTGGAAAGTTTATTAGGCATGAAGAGTGAGAGAGCGTCACTAGCAGCTGAAAGAAACTACTGCTTTTGTTTAATACTGAAAATAACGATACATTTAGTCGGACTTAAGAATAGATATATCATGTGCTAGCCTGACACATTGCAATCAATTAATACATACACCACACTGCTGTGCACCCACCTTCATACATACACTCCGTTACAAGGCTACACGGCTCTCCGCACCTGAACACAGAGATGTCCACCTCAAGCCATCATGGACCACAGATGTATTAGACAAAATTTTCTTCGAACATTGCCATAAGTCAGTAATTAAATGACGATACAAGCTGGTACGGCAATGATCTAGAATGAATAAACGGCTTCTGATCTAACAAAGTAAAACTTAGTCAGTCCAATGTGAGCCATCCAATGATTGAAGGTGCAGCAGCAATGGTATAGAAGAAAGAACAAATCTAATGTTAAAAAAAGGGTGATCCCGATACAAATACTCGTTTGAATGTATGATAACCAGCAAAAGCACTAGCACTAGCAATCAAAGCAAAGTCCTGAATATATGTATCAGTATGCGTGTGTGTTAAATAGGTACAATATATGAACAGATATTATTCATATTATTGAATTATTTGCGATAGTTCTCATGTCGGTCAAGGTGCCCAACCACCACAGCAAGTCGTATTTTATAATGATGACGCTGATGACGGAAGCCTACACTTATTCTTGTAACTTAACCTTTTCGCTGCTGAATATTTTTTTCCAGAAATGCAGCTTTTTCTGTGCTAGAACTTAATGTCTGAAAAACATCTGATTTTTTTTTAAATTCAATTACTTGGGTAAGATGCTAGGCTTAGAAATAATTTGGGATTAATTATTCCATTGGTATTTTACAGCGGGACATTTATCTCAACTGCCCGTGGAACTTTCTGTGGGGCACGTTTTCCCAACGGTAGCGAAGGCGTGAATAGAGGAATTAATATTTAAAGTACTTCATACGTAGATATCTTCCCAGTGAAATAAAGTGACGTTTGACTTTCATAAAATGAAAGTAGGAATAAGTTTTGGAGGAGAGTGTAGTTGAATTCTACACAAAATGAACACTGTGAAACTGTGCTTCCATTTCAATTAATTTCCAAGACCGAAGCGCAAAGCATCATTGAATATCATCAGTTCCCTCTTCTTCACTTTTTGGCGTTCAAACAACAGATATTTATTGTAAATTTGAAATTTTTTGACTTGTAGAATGAATGAATTGCTTATACTTCGGATATTGGAGCCTCTCCGTACTCGTGTTGTGATGCAAACTGAAGCCGTTCAACAAAGTTAGCACTTGAAGGCATGAGCAGAAGACATGACTGCATGGATCTATGCATTGACACTAAATAAAGAATACATAATTATTAGGACAACCAAAGCATTGCAGCTCAGCCCTAATTAATGATATTACCCCTCACAAATATTCATCTCATTAAGACCTGTTTAAGCAGAGCACAAGGTATCACAGTCTCTACCTTGGCAAACTGATGATACAATAAGCAAACATTCGAAGGTTTTTCAATCATGAACTGCTTCACGCAAGCATAATGCAAACAGAGCATAAATATGAATAGGAGAGGCATTTAAGAGCAGCAAAAAAATCACAAGAACAACCAAGTCAATAAATAACCCCTAATACATCCGTTGAGTTTACTAACACAAATTTCGTCAATCAATCGACAAAAAAACAAATTGGAATTGAATGCTTATTTGAAACCTACATATTTGAGCAGTTCGTTAGCAACAAAGGAATCTTGAATATGTAAACATAGATAACGAAATAAGTTCAGCACTCCGTATCATTTAACTCGACTGAAGCTACAATACACCATGTATTGAAATGCACGTAACTTACTGTATTTGAAATAGACTCAATAACGCGATTTGCAAATGCATAAACTGCACATATTTCTAGTTATTGTATATTGAAGACAAACCAAACTCCCAACATTTCAAGTTTAGGTACATTGTAAGCAGTCCTGCCTTATAGAGTACACGAAATAATGTAGTCTCCATGTAAGAAGAGTGAAAAGAAAAAAGAAAGAAACGAGGAATTTCTACAAACCAACTATGTCACATCATCCAGAAATCCAAAGGTACAATCAGTATGTTAGATCGTGGGTATAATCAACACACATTGAGCGAGAACAACAGGAACAATTTAAAACGTTTTCAGTACACGATATCGAGACTTGTTAACAATATACATTCGCACCTTTGCATTTAACATGTGTTCCTGCATGAACACTGTCATTGAACTCCTTGAGCACCAGTACACAATTACGGCCTCGTTGATTCCTTAATCTCACATACAATCAAAATGTTTGTTATTGCTTCAACAAGAAGATAACAACTTCATTATTTTGTAAGACGGCTAGAAGAATTTGAAAACTTCAAAGCTACGAGCAACTGGTTTTACTCAGGAGCATGGAAACTTCTCCGATTATAAGTGCCATTATCACAATTGCTCATTTTTAGGTTTATCAGAACTCGTTTCGGGAAAGTTCAAATTATAGACCACAATCTGACAAGTTTTAACGCCACTGCGCTGGTACTTCACCGGGATTTCAGCAAAGTGAGCGACTTTTTCCATGTTCAAGCGAATACAAAGTTGCTGCCCTGTACATTGCTTCATTCAAGAGAACAGAAAAATTGTTTCAAGATTTTATTTACGAACATCAAGTGGTAGCAGTACACAATGGAAGGATGACCTACAGTACACTGGTGTACTTTTCACAGTACACGTACTCCATGCAATTGCAGGCAGAAGTACTGTACACAAGTTCGTGGCTGATTCTGACATGCATCAAGCTATTCTGCGCATCATCCAAACTTTACATAACAAATCATTTTATCATCGTTTCAAAAATACTTTTTATACATATTTATTCTAATGGCGCTTGCCGGGTACAAACTTTCATACTGATGGAAATATTGATATACGTTGAATTTAGGGTGCCTTATGCCTGTTGAAGAACCGTTGGTTACTGAAATAGATACACAACAGCTGCTGCTTTAATGCATTCAAGTAAGCTCAAACGAGTCAAAAGAACATAATAGAACAGTTATTGTAATTTCATGAAGTTTTTGTACATAGTTATAACAGACTGTGGATTAAAATCAATGGTGTATAAAACGATAACATTTCTAAAAAATCCATGAAGCACGACAGCTTTCACATTGGAAGCAACAAAGACTATTCATCGAGTGCTTCATAGCGAACAAAAAATCAAGCGAGTAGTCGGCAGCAGTTCCTCAGTCAGGTAAGAGGAGCTACGAACTAAAATTTATGACTACAGCAAAACTCGTTCATCAGAAACCCCTCCACTGTTGCCACCTCTGAGAAGCTCAGGGATAATAGATACGCTGACGAAGACAGACATCATTAGCGTTCTCGTTTCCATGGCTCTAATAAAAACGAATTTCAGCATGCCTGGACTTTATAACTAGCATTAAGATCAACATTGTTTTGTCACTCACAACTGCTGGACGTTCGAAAAGTAGCGTGAAGTATTGTAACTCGCATGGCAACGAGTTTTAAAAAAATGCTTGGCTCAAAGAAGGGTTTGCTGGAGGCGATATAGGCTGCCCTAAAGACAAAAATACACTAAATAATTTTATGATTGCAAAATTGTATTTATTTGTTCACTAATAGACATTAAAAAAGATTGAAATTAAATATTAGGTAGATGATTAGCAAGTTAAATTACTCATTATCACAAACAATCTCAAGGATAACAGGCAGAAATACTATCACTTAAACTCATACGTATAGGACTGTTTTGTACAGCATGTCATGACAGTTACCTTATCACCTAAGTGTTAATAGAAAAATTGATGGGAGTTAGTGGAAATGGTCACGTCGGTTATTTAGCGCTTCTCCACGTTTCCGGAATGCAACACAACCACACGACAGCTGCCTGTCTACAGGCCGACCAAAAAAAAAATCGTTACCAAAATTTCAATATTATTTATTAGTATGTAGAATACAATTGCATGCATAAGATATATGTCATGTTTGATCTAATAAAATTGGTTTGTATACGAATTGATATTATAAAAAAACAAAGTTTACAAGTAGTACCCCCTAGGTACATTGTAGGCAAACCTGCCTCAGAGGGTACACGAAATAATGTAGTCTCCATGGAAGAAGAGTGAAAAGAAAACAGGAAAAAGCGAGGAATTTCTACAAACGAGACGTAGGAGCAATCTCTCCCCAACACTGACCCCTCCTCCAGTAGCAATCCTACCTCAGGATCACCCTTCTCCCTCATCCAAGAGAGGGTATAGCGTCGTAAATCTACTTACGACAAGCATGTCAACACAATCCAAACGCACGCAGTTTCCGCTACACAAAATTTCCCCTCGTAAACATAATCTTAATACATACACGTAAAATTCGCCTCATTGATCATGAAGACGATTTGCATTGCTTCTGCATTGAACTGAACGATTTGAACGTCTTAAATACCAAATTTATTCACCCTCTAGTACGACCTGAATAGCAGGCACAGGATACATTGCTTGATGATCTACACCCGCAAATGCTCATCGTCTTTATACCTTAATGTTTGTATTCTTGGAGATAGCTTACAAACACAACATAACAGAATATAAAAACATGAATTGCAAATGTTCTTCCATACATAGTTTCCCGAAAATACGGTGAAAAAATCGGCCCTAGCTCCGAGGAAACGATTTACCAAACAACGTTTTCCGCGCTGAATATATCCAAGAGCGCACAGGTCTAACATAAACACTAATAAAGTCATTCAAGGGCTGCATTCCTTAGCCGCTAGGTCTCTCAGTTCTTTTCTGAGGATCTTGCCCGTCATGTTTTTGGGGATGGCATCAATGAAGACCACTCCTCCCGTCAGCTGCTTGTGGACGGACACCCTGCTGGACACATACTCGATCAGCTCCTCCGCCGTCACCGAGTCTGTGGAAGTGTACTCCGTTAGCAGGGTTTTATTGCGACACTTTTAGACGCAAATTCCTGTGGATCTATACGAATTTCTAGACATTGTATCGTAATACCGTAGATGGTTTTTTCCAAAATTTTGGCTCAAAAAATCGCCTTGCGTTTTATACATCGTAGGTGTTTTTTCCTGAATATGACCTGCGGAAATGAGGGTGCGTCTTGTATGCCGTCAAATACGGCGACTTATTATTTCTTATAATTATGAGTAAATGAGTGTCAATTTTTTGTGAAGACGACTTGCGTGAAGGCGGCGACTTACCTTTGCTTGTCTTGACCACATAAGCTCTAGGGCGCTCCCCTGTCTTGTCATCTGGCACTCCCACCACGGCCACGTCTGCCACGCCCCCACTTCCTCGTATCAGGTCCTCCAGCTCTGCAGGCGCCACCTGCAGGACAGGTCAAGTCTCCTTAATGGGTAGCATTTTCATGCGGGTTTGTAAAAAAAAATCTGGCCAGGTTAATGTGAAGAAAAAACTGGCTTCTGCTTTAATTTTATAGAACATATAACCCACCAGTAAGTTTTATTTTCAGTCAAACCATTTACACACTACACGAAATCTTGAGATCTTGTTTCTAAAACCCATCATTCTTAAGACTTCGGCTTCATTTTCAACGCCCTTCCAACAAGAAATCCTTCCCTTTTTCCTCACCTTGAATCCTTTAGTTTTTTACTCATGACTTAACTTTGACAAGATTCGCAGTTGACTTCATTTCTAATGCCCAAACACTGACAAGGACGCTGTTGACTTCATTTCTAATGCCCAAACACTGACAAGGACGCTGTTGATTTCATTTCTAATGCCCAAATACTAACAAGGACATTGATGACTTCATTTCTAATGCCTAAACACGTGACAAGGACGATGTTGACTTCATTTCTAATGCCTAAACACCGACAAGGACGTTGATGACTTCATTTCTAATGCTTGATCTCGCACAGGAAATGATTGGCTTCATTAAATCCCTGGTCTCTGACCTGGAAGCCCTTGACCTTAATGAGCTCCTTGAGGCGGTCCACGATGTAGCAGTTGCCGATACTGTCCACCCTTGCAATATCTCCAGTATGCAGCCAGCCCTCTGCATCCAGCGTCTCTGCCGTCGCTTCAGCGTTCTTCAGGTAGCCCTTCATCACCTGCACATAAATATAAACTTAGAACATTCTTTAAGCACAAGTGCACACGCTAACCAGTTTGTATGAATACGCAGCTGTAATTCGACTCTTTTTAAGAATTTTAACGGATGATATACTTTAACATTTTTGAAAGGTTTAAATATCATAATAATGCAGCAGATATGAATATGACTAATAATTAGAAAAACCGCCTGTGCTTCTTGCTTCTTAATACTTCAAATAATGTGGTCTGATTCACTGCAGAATGGGGGAACGCTGACTGATAAGTCTAGAATTATGTTAGTGATGAAGTTTGGCGACTCCTAGTATCACTGGTATAAACCTGAAACACTTCACTATTTTACTCACATGTGGATTCTGAAAAGTCATCACCTACTATGAAATATCCACTACCCAAGGTTTCATTTTGAAAAAAGTCATTTTAAAATGTGTGTGGAAATGCACAATTTTTCTCAAGTTTTACAGCCACGATTACCGTCATGCTAATCCGATTATCCTCACACTTACACCGTGTTCAGGTAATCCTAGACTTTTACCACTATGTGTTGTTTATCTGATGTGGTGCTCACCAACTCTGGTTTCTGGGTAAACAACCGAATAATAATCGAGGTAATTATCCGACCCAAGAATGGGCCAGAAGGTTCGTTCCTATAGCCTTATTCTATTCTATTCTACTATCAACACACACGTCACACACTCCATCACTGTTACTAGGCAAAACCTTGTGAGCTAGCGACACCACCGCATAGAACAGCAGTGAGAGCAAAATTACGAAGCAATGAATGTTATATTTCCAAAACGCATGGTAGATATAGAAAATGTAATCATCATATCACAATACAGCCTTAAAAAATTGCCCTGGCTAACACTGGACAGTAGAATAGAATAGAATAAGGTACTAGAAACGAGCAGTTTGATCCTTTCTTGGGTTGAAACCCAAGAGCCATGCCGTCTAAACCGAAGTGCCATGCCGTCTAAACTCAAGTGCCATGCCGT
>VCRD01001577.1:63472-101764 GCA_006783055.1 Trinorchestia longiramus | reverse complement strand
GTACAGCTAGGATACTTGCCTGGTACTTGATAAGGGAGGACACGTTTAGCTAGGGTACTTGCCTGGTACTTGATAAGGGATGACACGTACAGCTAGGGTACTTTCCTGGTACTTGATAAGGGAGAACACGTACAGCTAGGGTACTTGCCTGGTACTTGATAAGGGAGGACACGTACAGCTAGGGTACTTGCCTGGTACTTGATAAGGGAGGACACGTAGAGCTAGGGTACTTGCCTGGTACTTGATAAGGGAGGACACGTAGAGCTGGGGATCAAACTTATGGAAGGTAACGGTTGTGCAGCCCGTGGCAAATGACAGCAACATACACGTCACCATGCCGTAGATGTGAAACATCGGCAGTACTCCGAACATTAAGTCACCTGCACGGCAAATTTTAGACAACACTTACGGAATACAGTATCATCAAAGTCCTACCAAAAGCACGTAATGTGACGTTCATTGCATAAGGCCCAATAATAGACTATCTTAAGAACTACATAATAGTTGCTCAGGACTAGATATAATTGTCGCACAAAACCGTCACCGATGACACAAGAATAATGGGAAATTCTCTCATGATGGATCATTGAAATTCTCTCATCAGGTACATCAAGGAGCTCTTGAAGGACAATAAGTACATATAAGTGTGCCACTTAACGTAGAAGTCGTGAGTCAAGTTGATTTAACAGGAGTAAACTAGCAAGAGGCCTCACACTATTCCATAAGAGTTCACATAATTTCAGACCCAGAGAGATCCAAGGCGTTGGAATGGTGGTGGTGGTGATGATAATGATGATGGTGTTGATGATAGAAGAGGTGGTAAGAGTGGTCTTGATGATGAGGATATTAGCAGTGATGGTGACGTGCAAAAGCGTTTCGTATTTAAAATCTTATCATCCTCTTGAAACGGTTCATTGGATTACCATAACCGCAGACGCAACCATCCAAAAGATAGAGATGAGATGAATAGAATAGAATAGAATGAGGCTATAGGAACGAACCTTCTGGCCCATTCTTGGGTCGGATAATTACTTCGATAATTATTCGGTTGTTAACCCAAGTCCCATGCCGTATTTCTAGCCGCGTAAGATTATGATTCCCATTAATAAATTCTTTTTATAATAATTTCTATAAACCGGAGGATTGGATGAAACACAAGAAACACAATCTCTACACAAGAAACACAAAGCTCTACACAAGAAACACAAAGCAAACACAAGCTCTACACAAGAAACAATGGTGGGTAAGAAAAAGTTTAAAAGCCTATTATTGCTGTCAACCGAATAATTATCGAAGTAATTATCCGACCCAAGAATGGGCCCGAAGGTTCGTTCCTATAGCCTCATTCTATTTTATTGAAGGCCTACAGAAGTTGAAGCAGCGCTCAGATGACCTCAAGGTTGACCTCACCATCAGGGTTGACCTCAGTGATGTCAGGATGCAGGACCTGGGTGAGGTTGGCTACGATGTTCGAGTGGGTGAGCATGACGCCCTTGGGGAGACCAGTGGTGCCCGACGAGTAGGGCAGCACAGCCAGGTCTTCGCTGGGGTTCACCTGTCCAACAAGGGTCGAAAGAAGTTAGTTAATGTCAATAAAAACACCACACACCAGTAAGTTAACGCTCATCATAAACTCCACACGCCGGTGGAGTTCTAACTGAGGACACGTCACATTAGACTGTTAAAATCCTGTCACATTTAAGAACCTGTAATCTCAAAGCACCGTCACATTAAAAATTTGTCATGGGTCACATCAGAGGGCACGTGATGATTCACAAGTCACATCAAAGAAAAAAAACATCATCAAGGAAGCATCGACTAGAAAGCGTCTCAGCACGTAAAATATTTAAAATTCAACGTGTTCTAACGCATTAATGACATACACCGTAAACATTAAATAGCGAAATATTCATCTCATAGCTAGTCTTATATTACAACAGAAATTTCCACAGACGGTCAGTGTTATCGCTACCGTCTTTGTTGGAAGTCAGATGCTGCGGAAATTTCTCTACAATTATGCAAGAGATCAACGATGTATCCAATCCCGAGCTATATATTAAACTGTTAACTAAATAATATCAAGAATAACACTGTTACCAGCAAACGACAAAGTTCTCAGTCTACCTTCACCTAACGCTGCAATATAAATACCAAGTTTCATTGCACATAAAGAAGCAGACGTGTAAGTGCTTTGCTGCACTCACGGTCTGTAACTGAGTGATGTTAACTCTTCGTGTGTTAGTTGAAGAAATATTAATTTAAATTTAAGAGCATTAAGTTCATTGTATTTGAATCATAAATTTCGATTAGAAGGGGAACATGATAGTTCAGATTTGTAGTATTTCTTCATTGATGACTCGAGTGTCAGGACACTCAGGGAAAAGCAATCAAACAGTCTCTACCTAACCACATGCTGGGTGTTAGACGCGCCACAGATGACACTGCAAGTGTTGTCCATGTTGTCAGACTTGCTGTGATGTTGACAGCACATGGTGCACAGCAAACACTGCATGTGACTCAAGTGTAGCTCATCCCAGCATATGGAAATAAATTTGCCGCTACTTTTCTCGCTACCCTCAAGAATTAGATCAATTTTCCCTTTATGCCAGTACAGTTTTACATTCAGCCTGTCAGACGTCTTAGTGATTATTGATAATTTTTCAGATAAATTTCTTTGTTGTCAGCAGTAAAATTTATCATTTAAACCACTCGTGCAAATCTCTTAAAAATGACACTAAAATAAACACGACGCAGCTTTTCACGCAAGTTATTTTCAAAAATTGAGTATCCAGGAATTTTTTTTAGCTTCTTTAGACACACAAACAACTGGTTAATTAATAATCAACAAGATTAAAACATGATCTATGATTATAATCATACTTAGAGATCATAGATTAATTTAAATTTTGTTCTCTTGTGGAGTGTCTTCAGATTGTTCAGGGTGCGGCAACATAGCTTCCTTTTTTCAACGGAAGTTCCTTTCAAAAAAGGAAGTCATGTTGCCACACTCTGCATCCAAGAAACCAATTTTACAGGCACGCTAGCACCCTCGTCCCAGGAACAACCCTAAAATGATCCAATGATGCATCATCACACAAGTTAAGTAAGTTAAAGCAAGTCAACTACGACATGGAACTTAGGTATCAACCCAAGAATGGGCCAAACGGCTCGTTTCTATTGCCTTATTCTATTCAAAACAAGACCTACAACGATGAGTACCCACCACAGCATGGTCCAGAGAAGCAGCACTCTCGCCGTAAAGGTCGCTCAGGCTCACGTGCCCTTCTGGGGCGGCGCCCTCTGTGCACACGAGGGCCTTGAGGGAGACAGAGCACTCCTGAAGGAGGTGTACGGCCTGCTGCACCACCCCCGCCAGCAGAGGGTGGTACACAACCACCGATGCCTCTGAGTTCTCGAGCTGACGCGCCATCTCCGCTGTCACACCAAAAACATTATTTACAGCTTCCTAGAAATATGTTTGAAGCAATGAATGAGTGTACAGCAGTCTGTATTATTTATGTGTATGGACATACTACTGAATGAGTTACCATGGGCTGCTGTATTTCATACTGCGATGGCTTGCTTCACCAAGCAGCCTATCTCTCATAAGGGACATGATATCCATGAGAAAATCTCGACATAGTAAAACTCAATCAAAGAAAACTTAATTGTGTATAGCATGAATTTAATGGTGCATAACGTGAACTAGATGGTGTATAAGATGAATTTAGTGAAGTGCAGCATGAACTGAACGGCCTATTACATATAATTAATTGAACAGTGAAATTACTAAGTGACAATAACAAGGTAATGACAATTAGTACATGACCGTTGCTTGAGTAAAAATAAGCACATGACACAAACCCAAGAATCAGATGAAACATGAGCACCAAAACTTAACGTTACACAGGCACTTAGCTCTCACATGCAGTAGCGAGGCAGTTCACTGTTGTGACGGTGCATCCTGCAGAAATTGCCGCTAAAAATGTCACTGTGAACTCAGGGCAGTTGGGTATGACCATTGCCACGGTGGCATTACGCCCCACACCGAGTTTCAAGAAGGCGCTTGCCACGCTGTCTATGCGTCTCCACACCTCGCCATACCGCAGTTCCTCCCCAGTCTCACCGCACACCTGCACGCCCAGAAACTTAAGAGTCAAGACCAACACTCAGAATGTCACTCAGTTCCAGAAATCTGGATGCATTCAATTATGGAAATCAAGAATTTCTCGATCAACACAGCTCACGTGAGTGCGCAGGAGTCAAAGCTTGCATTATTTAAAGGGTAGACAGTTCCCGTGGAAGTTCCACGGTTTAGATTTTACTAATTTGAAATTATTATAAAGATCAATGTGTTAAAGATTTACGACGAATTGTTGTGCTTTAAATGAATATTTTTCATTATTATATATAGAGCTTCCATTCTGTAACATCTACCGATAACATGGTCCAGGTAGTACCCGTTAAAATTCTTTGGTTTAAAAGTGTCAAAATTAAAGATCTATGAAATCAAATATTTTTTAATTTTACCTGTGGTACAATCAGAATCTGAATATTTATCACGAATATATACAGAACTTCCATTTTGTATCTTATCTACCGATAACAAGGCCGTGTAGGAGACAAATGCTAATAACGGAAAAAACAGTATTTTATAGGGATCCAGCACCTTTGGTATCCACGATACAATGCTGATGATACATACATACCCGTTCTGATTTCAGTTCAATAAGTTTTCTTCAGTAATAGATGGGAAGTAATGAGACGGAGACACCCAGATAGAGAGAGAGAAATGGAGATATATTGTCGATTATATACGTAGATGTAGATTTTTCTTTGGGAGTGAATTTCTACAATGAGCTAGTAAACACCATGTCCTGAGCGAGGAAGAAAAGACAAAATTGAAAATAAAAAACAGAGAGAAAGAAGAATATTAAATAGATCAGAGCAAAAAAAACAAGGAGAGAAAGAAATGAGTGAGGCAAGGAAAAAAGAAAGAAAGAAGTCGCTAGCTGAGTCCGAAGTTTCTAAAGGAATTCGAAAAAGAATTTCCGAAGTTTCTAGAATAGAGATAGCATGATGTCACAATAGGATGAACTGGTCGGTACCTGCAGAAAAGATGGGCGAGTTTGCAGATGAGGCGCCTATGACAGTAGGTGAAAAGGGAAAGGATACTAGGGAATAGGAATACGTGCGTAAGGGGAAAAGATACTAGGGAATAGGAATACATACGTAAGGGGAAAAGATACTAGGGAATAGGAATACGTGTGTAAGGGGAAAGGATACTAGGGAATAGGAAAACGTGTGTAAGGGGAAAGGATACTAGGGAATAGGAATACGTGTGTAAGGGGAAAGAATACTAGGGAATAGGAATACGTGCTTAAGGGGAAAGGATACTAGGGAATAGGAATACGTGCGTAAGGGGAAAGGATACTAGGGAATAGGAATACGTGCTTAAGGGGAAAGGATACTAGGGAATAGGAATACGTGTGTAAGGGGAAAAGATACTAGGGAATAGGAATACGTGTGTAAGGGGAAAGGATACTAGGGAATAGGAATACGTGTTTTACGTGTGTTTTAAGTGGTAGAGGTCTTTCCATGGGGTCTATCCGTGGGCGGAATGATATTATTCGTCAGCGCTTTAGATAATCTTTATAAAGAATTAGTGGCCCACAGTTAATTTCTTCACATGCCTGGAGATAATAGGAAGAAATCAGGATGTCAGTTACGGCCTTCCATACAGACAATTATATTCAAAGTTTCAGGCAGGAGAATTTGAACCTTCATTTACCCCCATATAAAGCTCATGGTAACCCTTCCCTTCATACATTACTATCATTTTAACGCATATCTTTTTGCTCCTCTCTATCCCTTTCCATTTCCTCTGACACACCCTGCGCCTAACTGTCCTGTACTTCTTGACATCGACCACCAACTTCACCAGCACCACCAGCCTCTACTTGCCGCGAGTGTTAGTCACACGAACATCTGGTGTTTGTTGTTATTCTCCTAGAAGAAGAGGAGGTAACCACACAACTGAGCAGGTAGGCAAATAAAAATCGGTTTATCAGAAAAGTGAGACCAGAAAGAAGGTAAACACGTACTCGTGCAGCAGGTAGGTAAGCAAAGGAAGTTTGATGACTACAGGAACGCTGCTACATACAAAACTCGTTTCAATATTCTAGCGTACACCAAAAAAGACCATAATGAAACCTGAGCATATTAAAATGAAAAAGTGCTGAAGTGTTGATGTGTGTCTCTCAGAGACAATTATTTACAAACTCTAGGGAATGACAGCGGGAAATTACGAACAAAAACTGAAATTGGGAATTTAAAATTAAATCCCCTTAAGAAAATTGAAGCTTTTAAGACAGACCCTGTATAGGCAGCACCCAGACTGTGTGAACGCAAGGTGGGCCACAAAAAATAGGCCTAGTAGGTCTGAGGAAATAACGTAAGTCTTATAGGCACACAATTCCTTCCATATTATCTAACAAAAAACAAGGCAAAAATCCAAGCCTGATAACACTAGAGAGACCTCAACGCAAACAACCAGTTTATACACTACACCACAGAAACAGCATTATTTCTCTACTTAAATACTCAGATTACATTCGAAGAAGTGCTTTACGCAAGTGTAAACAATAGTGTTTTGTGCTGTAGACTTTTTATACGATTGTTTACGGTTTTCATGGTTTCATGAAATTTGGAAGCATCACATCTTCCATACCTCATACTAGTGACTGCCGCCTACACACGGCAACACATCCACCCATAATCATAATAAAAGTCATAATTATAATAATGATAATAGTAACAGTAATCATCATCATAATAATAACATAAGCGATAACATGAACCACAACACACATCAGTGATCATCATTGCCTTATAATACGAGTATAAGTGGCGGAAATAATATTGTAAATCGTTAAAAAGCAGGTCATTGTACTTGAATGCTAATTTTGTACTAAAAAGAGCATATGATGGTGCAGGTTTGTATTGTTTCTTCAATAATAAGTGTGAGGACGTTCAGACAACAACCATCAAGCATTTAGAGTTTAAAGGTTAATGCCTTCAATGTTGTCCAGTCTGTCAAATGTAAAATATCATAAAAATATTGGCCAGCAGTCGTGTGGCAGCTGCAACATGCATGTCCGGCAGCAACATGGTCTTTTATTTGGTCTTTAAAGACCAATTTTAATGGCTATCTAATTTATCATTTCTTGTCTGTAGTTTCCCAGATTCTTCACTAATTCTCCTAAGCATTCAATTGTTAACGCACTATCACTATTTTCGTTGATGTGCCTATAATTTTATGTGCATCGCTCTACTCATGCAGAGATGAAAATGTATTCCTCAGGCTGACGTGGCTGATCCAAGGTTTTTTGGTACACGTTTGATCGGTAGTTATTGACAATATCATTTTATTTCTAAACAGCTGCTTAATTATAGTTCGAATATTAGTTACGTAACAATCATTTCCGTAGTATCGAAATTGATATCATGCCTATTTCAGGTTATAGAATATCCTCACATGGTAGAAATAAAGCGATGGATAATTTACAACGAAAACAAACTACGAACTTCCGTTAGAGCTAAAATGCGATTAAAGATTTCTTCTACTCAGCGCAAAAAAGAGACGCTCAGTACACACATAACATTTCATACAATCTGCGCAAAAACTCAATTGAGGAAAAAGTTCAGTGGGCGTGGAAAATCCAAGCGCTTCAATATTTACATTATGCCTTTGCCTGCCATTCGTACCCTAATCTCCAAGTATGCGAAAAAGAAGCAGAAACAAGAAAAAAAGAAGACGAAAGCGTTGCCGAGGAGAAAGAGACAGTGGTGGAGAGTTGTGATTGGTTGACTCTAGCTACAGGACGAGGCTGTGATTGGTTGAGTCGAGCCACACCTCCCGCCCGACCCCCTGTGCACAACTATACACAGCTGACTACCACAGACCTTTGTTTGAAGCCCTTCCAGGTCTCCTCTCTGTAGCATGTGTTATGTACACTCGTGCACGTGTGTACTGTCATGTACGTACATTCCAGTACATGTATACTGTCATGTACGTACACTCCAGTACATGTGTACTGTCATGTACGTACACTCCAGTACATGTGTACTGTCATGTACGTACACTCCAGTACATGTGTACTGTCATGTACGTACACTCCAGTACATGTGTACTGTCATGTACGTACACTCCAGTACATGTGTACTGTCATGTACGTACACTCTAGTACATGTGTACTGTCACGTACGTACACTCTAGTACATGTGTACTGTCATGTACGTACACTCCAGTACATGTGTACTGTCATGTACGTACACTCCAGTACATGTGTACTGTCATGTACGTACACTCCAGTACATGTGTACCGTCTGCACACTCTAGCACATGTATAGTGTACAATAACACATGTGTGCAGTTGTGTACCTTTATAGCACATGTGTGCAGCTGTGTACACTCTATACCACATGCGTTCTGTCGTGGGCACTCTATAGCACATATGTACAGTCATGTACACTCTATAGTACATGTGTAGTCATGTACACTGTACAGCACACGTGCACAACTGTTAACAGTTAATGTCATACAGACTATACTTAACATAAACTTCATCTTGACCACGTGCTGAAACAAAAACTTTAGTAAAATACATTGTTTAGACATGATATACACATGGCACATGCATATGTTTACACATGGTATATACATGTGTTTATGAGCTTAACACGTTGTGTTCATGAATCATACAACAATAACGCATAGTTATGTTGCAGCTTCAAATCGCAGACTTAGCACTGCATACACACCACACACAAGTGATCCTAGACTTAGCACTGCATACACACCACACACAAGTGATCCTAGACTTAGCACTGCATACACACCACACACAAGTGATCCTAGACTTAGCACTGCATACACACCACACACAAGTGATCCTAGACTTAGCACTGCATACACACCACACACAAGTGATCTACATCCACCAGCCTCACTAATCGCTCATAAGTTATACGCCAACACTAAAGTAATTTCGTAATATAAGTAAGATATAAAAGCCTTCAAGTCACACACCATCGTCACGCTCACTTTGTGTTCTCTAGCCTTCGTTTCATGAGGCGTTGATGACAGAAAACTTTAGGTAAACTTAACAATAAGATATACAAACATAATGTGTAAACCAGGAATATAATGATGATATACATTGTAATGGTTGTCTATTTAAATAACAAAGATTCTACCAACAAAGTTCAAGCGAGCCACTGTGTGCAAAGAAGAAACTACTACAATGTACAGGGTGCGGCAACACAACTTCCTTTTTTTGAAAAGAACTTCGTTTGAAAAAAGGAAGTTATGTTGCCACACCCTGTACAAATATTACACAGTACGCTAACACGGACTCACAAAAAGTACACAAATAAAGACCACAGATAACCTCATAGCTCTGCATCTAATATAAGATCTAGAAACTCGAGAGAACAAACATCAATAAAAAATATGAGCTTTATCTTTTATTACAATCAAAGTTCGTTGACGCCTGATTTCTTCAAAGGCCGATGAATTAGGAATAACTGATACAGCGGGTGAGTGACTTGAGTTAGGAATAATTCAAGGAATGCGTGGATACAAAGTCCAGTACAGGATACAGAAATCCACAATTTAGAATTCTGACTGATAATTTCGTAAAATTTTTATAAATCCTAAATGAGTTCCATCGATGGAATAGAATGATGAGTAGTTACACTAAAATAGCAAGTAGTTACAGTAAAATATCGGATAATTACACTAAAATAACGAGAAGTTACACTGCAATAACGAGTAGTTCCACATGATTTCATCCTCGTGAAATGATTTCCCCACAAAATTTCAATATAATACAAATAACACAGTTTCAGTTCGTGAAGTGATTTAAACAGTTCGAGCGCAATCTAAATTCATCAGCAGATTAACGTAAATTTCCCAAGTTATCAGAAGATTAGATCACAACAGTCGCACATTTCTGCTAATTTCACAACAAAGTTGGGCCTAAGCTTTTTAGTAAGTCATACCATCATAAAAAACATTACCCGTAATTCAATAACAACATTGGGCTTAAAGGCATTACAGAGACAAAGGTCATGCGCGTCAGTGTCACGTCACAATAAAAAATATCAGACAAAACTTATGTATTTAGTGACTAACGTTGCTAAACGTTTAATAGAAGCTGACCTTTCAGGACTAGTTAAATCAGGCATGATCAACTCAGACTCGAGGAAAACAAAGTAAAAAATTTACAGGATATCCGGAAAGTTACTGTGCGCTGCTACTTTTATTGAGCAACATGTTTGTACAGAGAATACATGAGGTAAATATGAATGACTATAATGAACAGAGCTGAAAGCGACCGTTTCTACAATGAACTCAAGTTTAAATCCTTATTCTAGTTACCACCACTGGCATTTACTTTTTATTGATGTATTGCAAGAACAATGTTATAAACATGCATAGTAAGTTAGTGGACACCCTGCAGCATGGAAGTAGAGTAGATGCATCAGAATACAGCTACGTAGGCAGATGGCATCTCCGCTCGCCTCATAGGCCTATTGTGAACTACAGCACTGACAGCCTACTGCGTGATTGCGATATCTTCAAATTATCTTGGCACAAAACTATCCTCTGAACAGATATAATGTAGAGTATGTCATACTGTATGCAGTCCAGTACAAAAATATCCTCTCGACATAGAAGATGTTTTACTGTATGCAATTCGGTACAAAAATATCCTCTTAACAGATATAGAGGATGTTTTATTAAAGACAACCCAGTATTTAGTAGTGAGGTTTGTGATCTTTTCGTAAGGTTTGTCTTATATTCATCAATTTGTTTTCATTGTCTTCAATAGGAAGAGGGTCAGAGTCGAGAAAGTTATTGCGAAATAGGTTCCTTTAAAATTACCAGACTGGACACATTTTTGGCCCCTAGACACAACCGCTAGTCGCTGTTTTTATTTATTTTTTGTTTGCCACCAAAGCAAAAACCAAGCAGGTTTTTCCAGCTTTGTAGAATTACAGCTCTGATTTGACTTTGATTCTCAAAGCCAGTTAGAATGAGAAGATGTTACTGTAAAAGTTCATGTATGCTGCACAAAAATCTCACATGGATTGTTTTACCAGACCTGCTTTCACAAGAACGAATGAACTGGCAGTCATTCAGTGTGCTTACTAATTCAAGAAGCCGTCTTATAAGTTACTGAGTATCTACTACCTCTCTTGAGGGAGTATTTAAGTATTTACTAAGCTCCCTTGAAGGGGTATTTTAGTAACTACAAGTTTACTCGAAGGAATACTAAGTATTTACTAAGCTCACTTGAAGACTTTCTCGGCCGAATTCTTCACTAACCAAGTATTGGCGGCTTCACACCTCGATTATATAAGGGGACTTAACTTAAATGTGACCCAAAATCTTGAATTTCACGCTAGACTTTCTGAAGAGATAGCAGTTGTAAAAAGCGATAAGATTAGAATGTAAGTTGTCATACTCGAGCGCACAGAACGGTCAGGTGAATTAGTGTATGAAAATGAAATGCACTAATCATGAAATTTTTGAGTTCACAAGAGGTGAATGGGTACGAACTCTAGTTTTTGTTGTTTAAGCTCCAGCAAAGAGCGTCTGGCATGGCGTGCATTTAGAATCAATAGAGTTCTCACCGTGTTGAAGGTTGCAGTTGTCGTACCATGCATCGATCAACACTCAAGAGTGGGTACGGAAATAAACTCGATCCATCGATTAAACAGAAATAGAGGAAACGCCGCATACATTCCTAGGAAAGGTACAGCGCATAATAATGACGTTTTTCTCATAACTTATAAAGAAGAAACAGAGAAAAAGAAGCTCTGTGTCTGTGACATACAGGTGTGAGAACAAGTTCGATTTTCAGGTCATCCAGTGACTTGACCCAGTTTCAAAAGAGTGAATTGTGTTTGATACTAGCAACGCCTTTAAGTGAAAAATAGGTATAATGTCGATGAATATTCGATTTGCATAAACATTCCGCACGCGTGAGACAGAATTAGGAGTAAAACTAAGAAAGGCAACATTTGATTAAAAGGGGCCTACAGTATCAACAGAAATATTAAATTCCTGATACTTGAACATTTCATTCATTTTACAAACAAACTCGTAAATCGATAAGGAATAGATCGGGCAGTAATAATGCATACAGTACAACTGCTAACCATAAATAAACGTTTACTATCGGAAGCTGTGAATTATGGTCAACAATGCAAAAAACTGCAAGTCATTTTAAGACAATCTATTTTTCCATCTTTTTATTCCTTGCATGACTTGATGCATTTTTGTCGCCTGTATTAATTTTATAATTTTTGCTGTTATGACTTGATGCATCACGTATTTCTCCTGTGATTATCATAAAGACTTGATCCATTATTTCTCCAGCAGGTATTATGAAGACTTGATGCATTATTTCTCCCGCAGTTTTCATGAAGACTTGATGCATTATTCCTCTCGCAGTTATCATGAAGACTTCATGCATTATTTCTCTCGCAGTTACCATGAAGACTTGATGCATTTAATTCTCAATTACCATAAATTAGGGAGCCTTCAACTGACGAAATCGTGGAATCAACGAGACAGTCACATTACACCTACACACATTACTTCACTCAAGTGCATGAATGCTTTTCGATAATTAATCAAAATTATTTATCAAAAAATAACATCTTACACTACAGTGGAAAAAACATGATTTCTGGACCTGATATGGGCCCAAATAAATGATTAAGAATTACGGAAGAATGATCTTCGAAAACAAAATCCGTTTCCAAAAGCCGAGTTTCCCCAGTAGATAATCGCTCTAAGCACAGACACAACCTCACACTTGTGATGTTCTAAGAACTCCTGAATTAACTATCTCGATGCGGAAATAAAATTCCAGTTTGCTTGAGTACAAATACTGTTGAATACTCCTTGAGAAAACTGAACTCGTGCTCAAACAGGTAAACTGGAACATGATTTCAAAAGAGCCATTAGAACAACATGAGATATGTGGCTGTTACATACGAAGATTATCTGCAAGTCTCAAATAAAACACGATTCATGACAGAGCATCACACGAACATGCAGAACATAAGCTCTGCACAAGAGCTCTTTCACAGAAACAGTTTGTTCAGTGACGATGTTTGCAACATTTTCTCTCTACCTCAACGATAATGAAATGTAGGAGCAATAATGGGTAATGTGAGTCCCTATTTTGTAAGTCGTGTTCATGGCAACACGCATCAAGTCAGTCCTCATAATGGCAACACGCATCAAGTCAGTCCTCATAATGGCAACATGCATCAAGTCAGTCCTCATAATGGCAACATGCATCAAGTCAGTCCTCATAATGGCAACACGCATCAAGACAGTCTAGGGTGCAGGCGGCAACACGCATCAAGACAGTCTAGGGTGCAGGGGGCAACACGCATCAAGACAGTCTAGGGTGCAGGCGGCAACACGCATCAAGACAGTCTAGGGTGCAGGGGGCAACACGCATCAAGACAGTCTAGGGTACAGGCGGCAACACGCATCAAGTACAACTCAGTACAATGGCCTCTAAGGCGAGTGCAATGCTGAAGCCTGCCTCTACTGCCAATTCGAGTTACGTAAGTCACTCAGAGACGTTCACAATACTCTCAGTGTCTACAGATACGATAGGAAATTTTCATAGAGCTTACAAAGCTCTTGTTTGTTCGTAAACTTTACATGCTTATGTAAAAAATGTAAACTGCTTAACTATCATCCAGTTGATATGACCTGTTTTACGCAAAAAAAATAGATGATTAACTCATTTCATATATTGTGCTCTCTTTCAATATTTGTTTTAATGTTTATGTCAATCGTGATTAAACCTTCCCTATTTAATACGATAATAGTAGCAGACCCACACGTGAAAAGTCACGTGTTTTTACAGAATTATTTCGTTTGATTTGCTAGTGGACGTGGGCTTTGCGAAGGAGTTTCCACACAGAAGGATGTGCCTTCGGTATCCACAATACAATGCTTACAATACATGTATACCCTAACGAATTCTGTACCATCTAAATCCTTAAGAATATGACAGAGAGACGAACCAACCAACCAAGTAAATAACAAACTATGTATTATTATACAGCGGGATCATTGTTCAAATTTACCTCACTCCGAACTCCTTGTAGACGTGAACAGCTCAATCACGCAAGCAGGGCTAATTGACGCTACAGCGACGGCAACAACAGCTCTCACTAGGGCGCTTGTGTGCACTACCACGGGCTATACTACTCTAACTTTGAAAGAAAAGTTGAATGCTAAATTCACCCGAAGGTGAGATTCAACGTTAACAAAACTGATGAGTAATATGGTAAAAACTCGACTTCCGTACATTTTACTCTTGAAACAATCATTTTTATTTTGTACGTTTAACAGTTGTGTGCATGCTGTAGGGGTTCAAATCTCCGTGAATTTCTGAACAAAAACGAAGAAAAACTTACATGATGACTGCAAAAAAATTCGTCAACACCACGACGCGTAGTCTAGATACTTGATATTATGGGAGGACAACTTTTTACGCATTGAGAGAAAGTAACGCCCGAATACGAGGAAGAAACTTCCGTACCGAGTTACTGCCTAACCACAGCATTACTAAGCAACGCTAATGTTCTTTCATAATAGCTACTTACCAAAGAAACTCGGTTTTCATATCCCTCTGTTTTTTCACGAAGAAACTGAATGAGGCTGACGTTGGGAATATCCACGTCGGTGAAGGGAGATCGAAAAACCACTTCGTCGTTAGTCCTGCTGGCCGACGCAGGGATGCACAATTTCCGAACACTTAGTTTATTCTGCAGCCTCTGTGTTGCTCTGGCCGACAGACCATGACTGCGACAAACTTCACGAGCAACCCTTGATAGCATAACGTACTTTAATAACAGGTCAACTGAGACAGATATTCCAGCAAGGTAACGAGCTTCTTTGGTACCACGACCACCCTTCTCCGCCACTCGTTGAGGACTGACAGCACAGTACAGTAAAGAATACTAAGGGAAATTCAATTCTGACGTCATAGAATTGTGTGGGGTGTGGGGAGGGGGTCGGGGGTCTCAGTGACGTACACGCAAGTCAACCAATCATGGCGCACAAATCAGGCCAACGGTCACTTTGTCAAATTTATGCTGATTTCAAATCAATAAAAAACATTGGGAAACAGCTTGAAACAATGGTCTAATGCTGGTCGGTGCATTTGCTACCGCATAAATACAAATAAATTAGATAAGAATTACGAGATGTAATAAAGTGCAAAGATAGAATTAAACAAACAATGCACATGCGCATAACGAAATTATTAGGATTCCATCTAATTTTTCTCTTTAATTTGATTGTAGCTCCGCTTCTACCATTGAAATTCCATTTTCATACTCACAATGTTAATATTGAATAAGACACTCTGGGATGCTCTGCGTCCACTCAGTTCATGCATAATAGAAGGTGCAAAAATCAATTCATCAGTCGTAATATTCGCTATGAGAATACGATGAATTAAAGCCAAAAAAGTATAATTTTCACATTACAGAGAAGTGTATAATTTTCTAGATCGAGTAACACAATGAGGAGTTTTAGTCCAACAAATTGAATTCTGTCATATTTCAATTATTTTTCTTTCAAACTACGTAACAGAGAAGTAATATGTACTTGTTCCATAAATGTTATTATTAAGTGAGGTTCACAAATACTATATTAGACGGGCTTGTTAATTTTGACATTGAACCTCCCAGGCCCACTTCGTTGTGCTAGTGTTAAAATGGTTTAAACGCCGCGTGAAGGTATAGCTCCGGTGGCCGAGTGGGTAAGGGATTGGATCTACAGTTGCGGTAAAGGGTAGGTCATACGTTCGAAGCCCGCTGCGCCCGTGAGTTTTTCTGTTATCTCGGCGTTTGAAGCCGAAGCCCCGCATCTTCAAAAATTTATCAATCAGCGCCTAGACAATTCTGACGTCATGGATGACGTCACCGCCTGAAAACCGTCGTTGGGGTGGTCATTGCCAACCCCCCCATATTATCGTACTTCTCTTTACTGTACTGTGCTGTCAACTGACAGTGACAGTCGGCACTTTTCCAACCACGCTCTTTACTGACTGAACACTGCTCTTTCCTTCTGTCCAGCAGGGTTGCCAGAAGGTTTTCGTGAATAGTACGAACTTCCAAGCTCAAAACGTAACAAATTTTAGAAATTTCTAAATCGTTTCACTATTTTTGTATCAATACTTTATTATACGTTATTACACCATGCTGCTAAACTCATATTATGCGCTCATTGAACCTATTTCTTCTTCATCATGAAAATTGTAAAAAAAATTGCGCTAGAACTTTTATAATACATTATGAACAGAACATTGATCAAGCGCAGGCAATTTTTTTCTGTTAGTTGACTATATTCTAACACATACAAAAATCGTGTTCTATTACTATGTTCATTTTCTTTACATATATAGAAAAAAGAATAAAAATCCATAAAGCTTTCAGAAAGTAGTTCCTTTTTCAGTGTTGACGTATAAATTCTCTTATGTTATTAACTTAATAGCTGGGAGGACTTCGAGTGTGTACAGCAACTATCAGCAAATAGACATTTCGAATGCAAAAGAGGGTAATACAAGGCAGGTAATACATATCAACTGCAATCCATTTTTTACTATAATATTTAGTAGATATATGACAACTCGAAACACGCAGAAAATTGCGCCAATGAGAGAAAGCTTTGCATTAGTTTGAACAATAATAAATAACGAAAACCATCACCGCCTTTTTCTTTTGAAACATCATTCTAAAATTTCGCTGGTTCTTTTTTCCTAATGCGATACGTGTCTTCTGAAGTGAATTCCCCTCTCTAGGCGTTTAAATATCCATACTTTGTTTTTAATATATTTTCAGGAAATTTCCTCGGAAGGGGAATAATAATGTTTTCCCCATTTTAACGTTATCTGGATAATAATAATGTGTTTTAACGTTATCAATTGCTTAAACAGTACATAGAAGTTTAAGATCTTTATCCATAAGTACTAAAGCGCTTTGTCAGATCGTAATTTTCCTGCAATCGTCCAAAACTCATCAAGTTCATGCTGTTACTTGTCGTTGGCCCAGTTACTCTCGAACTGCAAAGCGGTTGAGAACTCGAGTGCAGCAGAACAAAACGTGTTTCAAATACATACTTTGTACATGCGTTTGAAATGATTCTCTGAAATTCCATTGACCCAAACATGAAATATTATGCAAACTAACTTCGAATGTTGAAATAGTAACAACTTCTGATGAAGTCGTAATAAAAGTAAAAACATTAAAATTTGTAAGCAAAAAGCAACACTTTTGTTACGAACGTAACAATTCTGGCAACTCTGCTGTCCAGCTGAACTGAAATCTGAAATACAGCTGTCACCGAACAGGATATGCGTTGTGTTGCCAGGTCTAATGTACATAAAACCACCAAAAATCTAAAAAAAATCCGTTAAATGTTTGTCGACCATCGCTTAAATTTCTGCTAACACATATTGAAATTTGTTTTAAGAAACAAAGATAGTATTTTATGTTTTGTGCGAGCATATTAAAAACATAATATGATAAATCATACCTAAGGTTTCAAACTTATCATTTTCATACATCAAGCTCCGATTTCACGTCAACAGAAGCAGAGGAAGTCGACGGGTTTATTTCTCCACAAATAAAATAGCTAATTCATTCTGAATTGAAAGATAATCATTTTGTATTATAGTACGAAATGTTTTAGCAATAATATTCGTCAGAGAATGTGACATTGCATGAATTCAAACTCGAAAATTCACTTTTACTAAATCGTATTCCATGATGGCAGCCAATCCTCTTTTTGTTCATCAAGAACTGGTAGTAGTCAACTTACGTCGTAATGGCAAGTACCAAGAAAATACAAATACTCTACAGTTATTGTACACAACATGATGGTAAAGGAAAGAAACAAGTATTTTCATTAGAAATGTAACTGAAAAGTCATCAATTCCTGCACCTATATAACATAAGTTTCTTCGATTTTGAATGAATTGAACATTTATCAGAGATACTCCTCCTTCAGTCGTATCAATTACTGATGGACTGTGTCTCAGTTCATTTATGCATTCATCTGAATGTTATGCTTCAATCTTAATCTTCTTTCTGTACTAAACATTCATTGTTCTTTCTTTCCATTTTGTTACTTTTTGTAACTTTTCTCCCAAAATTCGTTCGAGCGGGACGTTCATAGTGAATCGCATAGATATGTACTACACGGTGTCCATAAAGTCTCTTTGCCATTTCAAAAATTTATTACAAATGCAATCGATATATTTTATTCAGATTTGTTCTATCGTATTGTGTTTATTAAAATTTTTAATCACATTTTGCATTTGTGTGTTTCAGGGATCCTGTTTGTGAAAGAGGTGCTGTTGAGACTTTGAGACACTTTTATAAGACTTTATGGACACCCTGTACTTTTCTTCAGTATTTGAGTTATATACATAAAATCTTTAATGAAAATTTCTCAAATTTTGTTCTCGTAGAAAAATGTCACACATGCGCTGTCAATTATAGGATCTCTTAGCCTAAAAAGTGTGCAAAAATGTACCAGCAATCCTACATACACTTGCATAATTTCACAATAATTCCTATAAGAAACTACAATGCAATGAAAAAAAATCATCCTCGAGTTATTTTCTACTTCATCTTCGGTAATTCGTTAGAGATCAAATTTCCAGTACCAGCACCCGTTTGAAGACATTTTTTCAAGCACAGTAGTGTGATTTATTAGCAGCTGCAGAGCTGCGTAAATGTTACAGAAGCAATTCCTGTTCATCAATTACCGCGTCGCAATCAACATCGCACTTCAATTAAACGTTTTTTGTGACCTATCAAACCACAATTCAGACCCCGACATTCTTGCGATAAGACCATAATATTATTGCTTACATAAATCGTACGTGCTACAAATTTGTTAAGAATATATATATTTTTTCTAATTGCAGACTTAAAGTACGCTCAGGCCCGGGTAAATAGATTTTTCAGGCCTCATTGTTCATTGTATGGTAATGACGGCATTCAAGCAGCCGCCTCGTATATTTTAAGCTAACTCTGCCGTCGTACTGTAAAAAATATCTTGCAAGCTGGAGAACCAGTTTTACAATGAAGTTATTGTCGCGGTTTTGGGCTAAAATGATTTCATCAGGGGTACAATGCTTTTCTTCAAATAGTTTTCAACACGTGGTGCACAAAAATCAAACAAATCAAACTTTGAACAGAACTGAAACCCAATTAAAGACTTTACCACTGAAGATGATCGAGATTATAATGTAAACCATAAAAAATAAGAACGTTATCGCATATAATTGGTCGAAATCTTTCCTAGACCGCAAACTGCCATAAAAGAATATTTTTTTATAACAAAGGAACGAAGCATTTTTTGCTTGGATCACATTTTGGAGACCAGTTAGGAAGTTTCCACATGTTCATGGTTAGAACTAAGAGTTACCAGCAAGCACATGCCGCACCGGTTCAATAAAAACAGAAGATACTAGAAAAATATACTTGAACTCTTCAGGATGTATTGCATTCCTACGTTGCCGTGTCAATTTAACCAAGGCCGTACAGTGCTTAGAAAGCAATTTTCTTCATGAGCAGGTAAATGCATTTGTCGACCTCGAAGCCATGGAGCGTATTGGCATCACCCTGCAAGTATGAAAGAAACAATGTAGTTCTAAATGCAGTAATCTGAAGCTTAGTTTGTCAGGTAAGGCATAAAAAGCGCAGGTAAAATACATACGAACAAACAATTTGCTAGACTCGCTTAATGTACATGGTGGTCGATTTTAATTTGTTAAGCGTTATATACATCATATGATGTTTGTACGAGTTGCATTCTAACGATAACTTACACCATATGATGTAGATGCGCGACGGTACCACAGCGTGGTTAACATCATATGTTATAATGTTTATTAGTTCAATTAGCGAGTGAATTATTAGTTCAATTAGTTTAGTGTTCAATTATTGTCGAGTGAGCGGTGAGCGTTAACAGGTTAACCTAAGAAGTGAAAAGATTTGCCTACAAACACAATCAAAATACTACATCAAAGTAGTTCACATCTCATATATACACAATAAATTATCTAACCACTATACATATCCAGTAAAAAACGGCAAGAATTGTTAAATAAAGATTCACATTAAACTATACTTCCCTTGTATTTGAAAAACAATAACTTAAGACAGTTCAAGATTACACTCAACCTCCTCTTTACAGGACAGAGTAAAGAGTGGCACATACTGCAAACTCTTCTTCCCTCAATGAGAACCCTATACCTCGTGGTCGTGGAGGTAAAGGACTGGAGTGGGATTGCAATAAGTGGAAGAAAGAATTTGAAAATCTATCAAAAGATATGGTCTGAACAAATAGAAGCGTAGTATGAATGGAGAAACTACTTTGATTTGGTATGCCAGTGAGAATGTACCAAGGTTTGAAATGTTTTATGATGGAAGTTTTGGCAGCCAACTCTTGTTTGCCATCAGATGTAAGGCTTTAAGTGTGAATAGGTGTACATGGAGGTGGAATGAGGGGAATACAAGGTTATGTTTGCAGTGTAACAGAGGAGTAGACGAAACAGTTGAACATCTAGTCTTAGAATGTAGTAAATATGAACATGAGCGAGAGGGCTTCATGGATGTGGTCCATGAGCAGTACGGAGAGAACAAGTGGAATGCAAGGTGTGTTGAAGGGGACTCGGGTATGAGACATCTTGTAGGCAGAATGGGGAATGTAATATGACTTGTGGATGAGATGAAGTATTTCTTGGTGCATGCGTGGGGTAAGCAAGATTGATGTTAATTGGTCAGTTTCTTTAAATATAACTACCTGCAGAGCATTGCGTGTGTGTACGTTGAAGGGAATTGGAGGCCTTTAAAAAGGCCCCAAACCAAACACTGGCCCAAAATCTATGTCTACCTCGATCACCTTACGTCGTAGTGGCTGTTCAGTTCACTCACACACACCAACACCATTACGACACAATCTCAGGTCTGAACTACAGCAGTATTACAAGTACACCAATAACCTACATATAAAACTCCCATTCTTAATGTAAATTGGTTTTCAATCAATGGGTTTGGCAAAAGCATCAAAGCACAAGAAGTGGCTTAAAGCTGCTTGTTATTCCTCATTTGACACTGATCGCTTCATACAAGACAAGAATATCTACTGATAGTATTCCTTATGGAATCCATTTTTCTACTATAAAAAACTATACTCAATTTTAATTATAACTAACTGAAGGGAATTAAGTACCCACATCTCCTATCAATTAGTTTTTTTGCGCGTTGAGAATGACAGAGTTTCTTTACCTTTTTCGTAACTAATTTGTCCGCTCACGTTACATACACAAAGTAATCATCGGAATGCCACAGTAAAACTCCGAACATCGTCACTGATAACAACAACAACAAAACAAAAACCAAAAACGTATATTTTTAATAAAGTTGGTACATAAGAAATGTAACAGCATTAGTTTTTAAAAATGCCCTATCATAAAATCCTTAAGTGGTAGGTCTTCTATGCGTAGTATCATAGATGATAGAAGGCCATGAGAAGGTACTGCTGCTGTAGTCCTAGTTGTGCCAATACACAAAATTAATCTGCTATGACTAACATATAAATTTTACATTAATACAATGTCTGTTTAAGGAAACACAAGTGAGCAAAACTATATGCAAGTAATTTGAAAATTTTCACCCTTTAATTTTCCTTGTTTGTGCTAAGCATTCTTCAGATGAAGGTCTATTGCATTTCTTTACATTTTATTTGATTTCTACTGTTATATTGATCCAATTGCTCTGCCATCTTCAAATTATTCATTTCCTTCCCAATCAAAAAAATAAAAAATAACATCACATGCAAGACATGTTCCATCAGAATGACGTTAATGATAGTATGACCTTTTTGCATTCTTCATTCACTGTGCTCTTATATACACTTGTTTAACTTTCTTTCACTGACGGCAACTTGCTACCACTACAAAGTCATGCTCACAGAGAGCAAAGTTAACTTCATAACACGTTAACTTCAACTTGTGAACACGAAGGTAGCGAGAGGCGCCGTTGGTAAACAAAATATTAATAAAGATTAACAGGCTTGCAAGTGGGTGAAAGTACATCGTATGCACCCTATGCTTTTCTCCCATTTTCATTCTTGTTTGTTTTTCATTCACTCCGACAAACAAGGGATTTTTTAAAAAGAATGACAATCCAAGGTAGAAAGAAAGACAGATACTAGGTAGGCCCCTAAGAGTATAGGTCATGAATTACTATTAATCTTGCAAATCTGTAGACATCCTCCGCAATTGGGATTGGCAACTATTGTTTACATTGTATTGTAATTCAAATAATGAAATAATTAGCCAATATTACCTGCAACTTCATTAGGAGTCCGCCATAGGAAACGTAGGCAGCCAGCCGACCTGTTGACTCGCCTTCATCTCCTTCAATCCTGTAGACCTTGCCATACATGACGTACTCAAACGGGTCAGCACGTGACGGGCCACTTTCAAGAGGGTTGTAATTTGGCCCATCTGTAGGGTACCCATCTTCACGAAGAGTCTGTAATACATAATTTGCATTAACACTAATAAAGTCCTGTGATAGTATTACCATTTATATGTACAAGTAATTATTTTACACACTAATAGTTTTTCTACTACATGTGGGCATTCCACATAATTTGGCACAAGTGCCCTGAAATGAGTAAAAACATAAAACAAAATTTCATTACAACTTAAAAACATAATACCAAACTAGCAGCTTTAAAAAGTTGGAATAATCAAAACATAATCTTTTATTCTTTCAATATAATCTGCATTTTGACCATCTATTTACACCAACAAAATGAAATTTGCTCAAAATGAAAAGAACACACAATTTACAGTTGAAAAAGGCTAAATTTACCCATTATTATAATTTAGGAAATTTATTTACCTTGCATTCTACAACTCAACAACTCATGCATCTCATACACTTACAAAAGATTGATTGTAAAATCTGTCTAATCTACTGATTTGTTATCACTTTAAGATACATATTATTTTGAGTAAAAATCAAAGTAGTTCTCATGTGCTTGTAGATGCAAAATTTACAACCAAAATTAAATCAACTCATACTTGGTAACTGAAGAGAAAATTCTCCAGGTTACTGTTCTAGAGTTAAGATGATGTTTCTCATTAATTCTCAACTTGATAAAAATTAAATGTGTTAATTGATCAAAACAATACAGTCCCAAAATTAATAATCAAAATGAACAATTATCGTGCAACAAACCTGTGCTAAAATCAATCGGAATTTGTCCCCAAAATCCATAGGGTAGAGCCAAGTGTTGATGTCCAAAATAAGATCCATCTTGAATGATTCACTCTCACAGTGAAGTCGAGACACTTTGTCAAACTTCTTGCCATCACAATTGATGTCCTTCACATCAAAAATATCTTCAAAAAGTATGCCACTCATTCTGTACAATAGGAACACAATCTGAAAAAACAGATCACAGACTTTTAAGTGCAATCTTAATCACTAACTACTATATGAAGCTTGAAGTTTAAGAATTAGTTTCCAAAAAATGATAATTTTTCAATGTTCAACAACCTGTAAAGCAGAATTAATAAACAAATCCCAGATAATATTAAATTATTTATCACTAGCATTAATGACCATGGAAAAAGTTTAAACTCAGCTATGTTACTACAAGTGAGACCCAAAAAATTAATCAAGTAATTAAATCTTTACTCTTTGTACATATTAGAAAACTTTGAGGTTATGGCAAACCAATACACAGGGTAAAAGACAAAAAAAATGTCTGCACAAAAAAGCTGTGGTATACTGTTATCTAATCCTAACTAGAGAATTAGATTTAACTTTTCAAATATCTTATTTATTAATACAAGCTTTTTGCCATTGGGCCAGAGATTTTGTTAGACCAAGTAATGGTTTGAAGCATTGAATATAACTATTATTGGTTTTAAAACTGCACAGGAATTAAGTCCAATCATCTCTTTAAAGAATGGTTAAAATCATTTTGAATTTTTCTTATAAAAGTCTCACCAATTTAACCCCCATACTCTGCAACAAAGGCTAAGATTAAATCTAGGTTGTCACAGCAACAAATCTTCCCCATGTAAAAGATTATATTTTTATCCAAATCTAATATAAAATGAAACTAATACACTGATTTTATCTAACACACAAACAAAGATAAGACCAATTCATTTAATAGCTGAACATCTTAGACCTATAACCATTGGATTTTGTTTTGAAATGTTTTCATAACATCATGAAAGAAAATGAAACATTTCTAATCTCATATACAGTATATCTACATTGGATTCTGAATTCTAGATATTAACATTTTAAGACTAGTAATGATACACCCAGCAACGTTCCTGTCTTCTGGTCGTCAATTTGAGTAGAGGTATGTAGGGGCACTTTGATCAGCTTGATGGTCTAATTGTAAGCATTCTGTATCACAGAACGTCAGTCGTGTATCTCATCAACTGATGACACGCAAAAACAAGGTGGTTACGAGATTTGAACTTTAGTCTCCCGTTTTGCTAGCAGAGAAGCTCATTACTTCATCCCTGTGGTTGCATGATAGTACACGAGACCATAAAACATTTAATTTTTGAGCATCTTTTTAGGTTTATTCCTTCATTTTAATGTTCAGTGCAAACAACAATTGATATTATGACTAAAATGACCCAATTTGAGGAATTCGAAACAGATTACATAGCTTTAACTAGTAAATATGCATCTTCATGTCCAAAAAAAAAAGTTTATGCAGAATAATTATAGCGTTCAGCCTTACATACACTGCATTACAAGAACTTGTTCCTTATAAAATAAAAAATCAAGCAATATACGTTACCTTCACTTCTACACACAAAACAGAACGAACAGATAACAACGTTCCAACATAGGAAGAGCAAACGTACCGCGTGCATGCATAAATACCGAACTCCAAAGGCGTACTATTCTCCGCGGTTCACGTTCAAATGCGGAAAGCTGTAAAAACTGAAACAGAAGCCAGATAGCAGTCGATGCCTTTTTTACTGTCTCTAATTCTCTCTAAATATACATACATAAAACAGAGTGGCATCTCAGGGTTTTTTGCCACTGTACTAGGCGCATCTACAATAATTATTCAAGGACCACCCTTGGTCATTCAATGTAAAAATTAGCCATGTGTTAGCAACCTGGTGCGGAGGCCTACACTTCCTCTGGAAATAAGAATGCGTGATACACCCAGCAACGTTCCTGTCTTCGGTGCGTCAATTTGAGTAGAGGTATGTAGGTGCACTTTGATTAGCTTGATGCACTATCAGTTGATAGTGCATGCATAGAATAAGCGACAGTGATATTGAATAGTCACTCTTTTGCTATGTGACTACCTGCTAAACATGCGGTGCTGTTTATAACAAGCTGGATCTTCCAGTGATGCCCTGTAAAGTTTTGTGGTGGTGGTTGGGTGTATTTTAAAGTTACCAACACTTTACAAAGCCTAATCTAACTGCCCGTGTGATCTTACTCGAGGAGAATAAAGGAACCAGTGAACAGGAACTCAGCTTGTATTTCCATGAAATTGGCACGAGAAATAGCTTGGAACTTCTTGGGATTCTTGAGCCAGTCCAGAGCGTCCAGATGAAAGTTTGGCCAGTTCAGCTTCAGGTAAGAGTGGCCAGTCTGGAGCTACAGCAACTGTGGCTGAATAGTGGCAGTGATGCACAGTAAGTGCACAGTCGGTTCACAGTAAGTGGGTGGCAGACGGTCCCCCAAATTCAGGGAATTTTAACCTAACGTCACATGTTGAAGTTCACGAATGGCGTGGCTGGAGAGCTACGTCTAGTTACGCGCGTGAGGATGTTGCCAGACTATAGTTTTGATTGTGAAATACTTTCTGGCTAACGCTCTTAATATTAATATTATTATTATAATGTGCACTAAATATGCACGTTTTAATTGTAAAGAGTTCGTAAAAATCACTCGAATTTTAGTCTTATTTTTATTACTAAAAATAAAGGTTATTTTAATATTTGTAATTTTATAAGCTTTAAAGGGGTAGCAGGTCATGTTACATACCGATAAGTGCGAGCTCATGGCGTGAAACGAGAAATAGCTCGTATTCATGGCCGGGTTTCGAACCCGCAGAAGTCTTTCTGCACAAGCAGAGACCCGATACAGAACACGGGCCGCAGACCACTCGACTACGGTGGCTTTCCTCCAGAAAGGGAAAACTCAACCTACCTTCTATACTGGGGTAAATGGAGGAATTTTCGATGCCCTAAACACACAACATAGAAAAAAAATGATATACCTAGTGTGCTGAGCCCTAAAATGCTTGGAAATACCACAAGTTTCCAAAGTATGCTTCCAATGGGTAAGAGGATATTGCAGCATAAGGGCAAATGTGGCTGCAGATCGACCAGCTGTCATAAGTAACGCAAATAACAAGACAGTTTAGACTTACCTGTGCTATGATGAGTCAATCAAACAGCTCTACAACAGTTTTTGGAGTACTGGAGGAGGAATTGGTTCCAATCAATGGAGTCTTCGGGTAAAAGCTGGTTTCTGGCCATATACACTGAATCCCCAGCTACCCCGGTAAGAGAACACCTGGGTCGATTGTGCCATTAGCCGTCTTCAACTAGGTCATAAGTTTCATGGTTTCGGGGAGAAGCTGCCTATCTGCATCTCAGTTTGTATTTCCTATAGCAGCCAGCTAATTAGATACGATGCTCTAGTGCTTTATTGAGCAGTTTCCTTATAATGTTGTCTCGTGGTATTGATTCTTTTGCTAAATTTTTGTATTCATTTCGAGTTACTTATTAGTTCTTTTCGGAACAGGTTTCGGTTTACGGATCTCAAGTTCTCGATCTCAGTTCCCAATTACTGGTTCTCAATCTTGGCCCTAATTTCTGTCCTGATTTTGATGGTGTTCAATAATAAACCTGCAATATACAAAGACGATCGTGTCACTGGCCTAAAAAAATCCCCACAAAACGACCACAACAGAAAAATACTCGTTGGTTCAGGTATAATAATTACCGTCCCCCAAACAGGCGTAGCAGCTCATTTGCATCGTTTTGAGTTACTGGAGTCGCCTCTCTGCCGGTGTGGACAATTTGTGACAGTGGAACATTTTTTTGAACTGTGACTACTATTCAGCACAGCGTCACCTACTGAAATGTTTGCTTCAATGCCTTGGCCCGCAGTTCAACTTAAAGAATGTCCTCGGTGGTGGTGACTACTCATCTAAGAGCCGTGACCCAGTTCCTGTCTATAGTGGAAAAGTTGGAGGATCTCTAAAAACGAAAAAGGGAATTGGAAAGACACCCTTACTTTCCTAAACTAATACTGGCATGAGTTTTGTGAACCTTCACGGAGAAACTGAAAACTTTGACGAGAACCTAAGCTACAGTGCAGTTGCCGGAGTCCAGGCTGGTGGCCTGAGTGTCATTACACTTACCAGAAACGTATTTGGAGGCTTTTTGGAAGGCTCCAGTTCTAGCAACCAACCAACCAATGCTTGGAAACAGGCGAGTCTTGGATCTGAGTCCGTCAAAATTCGCGATAGAAAAATACTTATACGTGAGGCCCACGTTCAACTTCTGTCATGGATACCTGGACGTCGTTGTGGCACAGCAGACGAATGACATTTCTGTTTTAGTTTGAAAAGTTTAATTTATGATAGCATCCATTAATTCATGTGATTGTTCATGTAGATTCTATTTAGTGTTTGTTATAGACCTCGTAGTAAAATTATTATCTGGGTAGTAAAGGTTCTTATTTGTGAGCTACGTTCGTTAAATGTGACAGGGTGTTCCTGACTCGTGAATCCTTTCATACTAAAACCAGTTCATAACAAGATGTTTTTAATGGTTCATTGCTATCAATTGGTTGAAAATGTAAATTTTCATCGTAATGAGTTTAATATTTGTTCAATATACAATGTTGCAAAATTGTGATATTTAGTAACTCCTGTTTTAAACTAATTGAATTTTATATTCCTATGGTAAAGTTTGTTGATCATGATATATGAACTCTGTTCATGGTAACCTGAAATTTTATAAATATTTATTTTCTGTACTATTACTTACTGACGAAGACAATTGTCTGCTACTCTTACGATTGGCTCTATTACTGAGATGCAGTTGTAGCAACAGACCTTAATGGGGTCAAATTTAGTTCAAGAATATGTGGTCACAATTCATGCATCTTTTCAATAATTCGTTTGTCAATCAGTTTGATCTTGAATAGTTTTTCCTATTGAAATAGGCATTTTTAATGAATTTATGTTATAGGAAAAGCAATAATAATACAACTACATTCCTATGCTAACATGTGGATTAGTATACTGAACATGGTAGCCTAGTGGATACATTTTTAGTATTACCTTGTTTACAATGGACAGAAATTTCAACAATTGAATAGTCTGAACATAATCTCAAAATAAACATTTGAACTATTGCATTATAAATGATAAATATTGGTGGAAATGATTAAGTATAGTACATGTTGTTATTTAGGTAGAAGAGTGTTTCTGGAAATTTGTTGTTGACTTTTCTCTTTCTGCATTGTCTGAATATTTTATAAGGTATATAAATATTTACCAAACTGCATTTTGAACTTGTCTAGTTATTTCTGTAATAACTATGTAAAACTTTTTATGTACAGAAATCATAAAGTTAGGTTTGGATTATTGTGTAGTAGAAGTAAAAGTATAAAAAACAAAATGGATGTCAAAGATTAACAACTTTGTAAAAAAATATACTAAATGAATAGGTGGCTAAGGACTAGATAGAATATTTGCAGAGGGCTGTTGAAGATTTTGGACCTAAACTGCTGAAGGCTGCTGAACTTATTCAGGCTCAAGTTTATATGTAGTGTGAATATTGAAGACCTAGAAACTGAGTCTTAATAAACTGATAGAAATAAGTTAGCTTGACACGCAGCTTCTGTAGAGTCAGAAGTGCTACAGAATGACCTCTCAAAACAAGGTGACAGGCATCATACATTCCATAAGAATAGTTGTCTCAATTATCAAATAATGAAAAAAAGATGAGCATTTTCACATTAAGAACTAATGTTTAAAAAAATTATTTATGGTCACACTGCATTTATTTCACCAGAACTTAGGATTTTGATCTAATTGCAAAAATATGTTTACTCCCAATGTGTGCTACTCAGTGGAGCATATTAAAAGTATTGTTGAAGTGTTATTCTTCTTGGCTGATTAGCAAGAACCTAACTTCAACTCTAATGAGTCAAAAATTTTAAAGAATGTTATTGGAATGTTACTATTATGTTTAATGCTGAAAGTATTAATGTAATTATGTTATCCCATATCTCAGGGAGGTCATTTCTACAGTTCAGAATTATAGTAAAACTTTGCTTAATCTGTTTCTATTCATTGAAATCCAGGATATGCATTCATCAGAAGGTTTAGATTTTGTTGGCTGAAGAACATATTTCTGCAGTATGAAACTTAATACAAACCCTTAGTCTGTAAAACATCATCTCATTCAGACTGATTTGTTAGGTGTAGTTAGAACTTTACCTAGAGTTGGAAAATGGCTTTTCCCAGAGTTGGAAGATGGCTTTTCCCAGAGTTGGAAGATGGCTTTTCCTAGAGTTAAAAGATAGCTTTTCCTAGAGTTGGAAGATGGCTTTTCCTAGAGTTGGAAGATGGCTTTTCCTAGAGTTGAAAGATGGCTCTTCCTAGAGGTGGAAGATGGCTCTTCCTAGAGGTGGAAGATGGCTCTTCTTAGATGTGGAAGATGGCTCTTCCTAGAGGTGGAAGATGGCTCTTCCTAGAGTTGGAAGATGGCTCTTCCTAGAGTTGGAGGATGGCTTTTCCTAGAGTTGGAGGATGGCTTTTCCTAGAGTTGGAGGATGGCTTTTCCTAGAGTTGGAGGATGGCTTTTCCTAGAGTTGGAGGATGGCTTTTCCTAGAGTTGGAGGATGGCTTTTCCTAGAGTTGGAGGATGGCTTTTCCTAGAGTGGAACAATAGCTTTACCTTCAGTTGGAGGATAACTTTATTTTGATTTTGAGGATACCTTTACTTAAAGTTGTGCCATCTAGCAGCAGCACCTTAAAGCATGATTCATATCTCAAGAACTCATATGACAGCTTGTTTGCATCTAAAGGGGCTACTGTATTGCAATTGTATATTTCATAACATGTACATGCTAGATTTTCTTATATTAAAATATGTTCAATTTAACTAGTTAATTAGATTATTATAAGATTTCAGATTCATTTTGATCCTTGTGACATATTTTGTTTTTAAAATTTTGGTAAGGCCATGATATTTATTTGGGTGTATTTTACATTTATGGTAAAATTTGTGTTTGTTATAGCAATGTTTGACATGTTTTAGAGGCCAGGAAACATTTCATGTCTGTACTAAAATATTTCTAATTTTTGATCAGATAAGTATATATTTTCATAATGCAAAGTTTTTTCAACTCTTTTACTATAAAATTGGGGTTAGTGCTTTGGAGTTTCCGAAATTCATTCACTCATGCTATTGGAATTATTAGTTGAATTTTTGCATGTCTTTTGAGATTTGTGCCATTATGAAGAATAACTTCAATTAACATTTTTTTGGGGAGCTAAAACCTTTGGTGTAAGATCCTCCCACTGTTTTGGATGGGCTGCGAGTGGTGCAGTTGTCAGCAATGGGTGCTACGGGCAGCAAGGGAGGCAGCTCTGGTAGCAAGAGTGCCCCGCAGACTCCCATCAGAGATGCTGCATCCGAGGAGCCCAGGCCAGCTTCGTCTGCAGCTGTTTCTTCAGCAGACATACACAAAAAAGGCATTGCTGCCCTCATCAGGCCTCTCAAGCCCCCTGGTCTCCATATTAGACCAGGACAAAGTCTGTCTGAAGTGAGATGTGTTCTCAACTCTGTCAAGATTAGAATTATTTTGTGTTTTTCTGTTAACTACTCCTACACTTACTTTCTTTAAATAAATATCAGCATGAATTTGTTTTGGTAAAGGTTTATATAGCTATCCAACTAAATCTGAAATAATTGTGATGTGATTTCTATTGTTTGTTAAATGTGTATGTATTAGGAACAGAAGTTTCAGATTTAGGTTTCATTAATATTGATGCATTTTTTCAATTTGTTAGTTTAATAATTATGGTATTTTTTTCCAGGTGTTGACCCCTCAATTCAATGTGATGAGTCTGGCCAACAATCTGTCCCAGAGGTTCTCTGTGCTGAGTGGCTTGTCCTTCATCTCCCTTGTTTCTGCTCCTCCTTCAGCTGATGGGTCTAGGAAGAAAATAACTCGTACAAGGTACCATTGCTTCTGGCAAGTAGCAGCCTACTTTAATGATATTGGCTGAATAATCATTCCTCTACATTGAACAATATTTGTAATTTGAGGATTGTTAGTCAATGATATTTAATTCAAAACTTTCTTTATTCTAGGTATTTTAGAATATCTGATTAATTTTGTGGTATGCCTTATGTTGCAAAGAATTGAGCAAGCTTATTTGAATATTGTATAATGCCATCATTTTCCCTTACAACTGCACTTTAGCTACCTCTCAATTTTAGGAATAATTGATACTTTTTCATTGGGTTATAACTGGGGCTGGTAAACCTTTACAAGGTGAAAGTGAAAGTGAAAAATATGAAAAGTAAAAAGGCCTCCCATTTAGCTTGGATATTGCTCTTTAAGGTAATACAGCATTCAGACAAAATGATTAATAAAAACAAACAAATTAAAATTCCAACGCAAGTTATATAATTAGGAAAAATGGCCATGAGTCCCATGGGTTGCAGTTTGCCTATCTCTTGGATACAATCTTCCCCATCTGAATTATCATGATTACTGTACTAGGGGACTTTTATGAATGGTTATGATGGCAATGATAACTATGTCTAGTCTACTTGTCTGAACTATTATCATGAGCATGACTGTGACCAGGAGACCCAGTGAATTATCATGGTTATAATGAGGACTGTATACTGGATACCTATATCAGCTTTTATTACCATCATGATGGCTGTGATATGGAAATCTACAGCAACTATATTGATCACCAATAACTTACATAGGAAAAAATGCACACACTTTTTAACAAATTTCTTTATTTCATTTACCAGTCAATGTAGCCTTTACAAAGTATTTTCCATAACCAAAGGGAATAAGGTTAATTAAGAAAAAAGAAATTACATTTTACTGTCATCTGGCGTCTTAGGTACTACAATACAATGCTTGAAATACATGTACACACATTCCATTGACAGGGAAAATTACTTAGCCTATGATACAATTTATTCCAGTTCCTTAGTAATGGCTTGTTTGAAATTAATTTCTCCTTTCTAATTTAGTAGTGAGAACAGGAGTTATGTGTGTATATATAAGTAAATAAATAAGTAAATAAGTAAATGAATTTATGGTGGCTTTTATTACATAGTATGAATAATGACAACTGTGACAGGTACCGTGGTGGAAGCATTAGTGGTCCAGGCAAGACAGCATGGCCTGTGGCCCAAACAGAGCTACTTTTCTTGCCAGAGTTTCCTGTGGGCACGGATCAGAAGATGCAACTCATTGTAAGATGTTTGTTAGTTTATTCCTTATGTAAGGAAACTTAATTCTGCAGTTGCTAAGTCAAGTTAACCTTGTTGTATCAGAAGAACATTCAAATGTTACATTGAGAGTGTAACATAGGCTTCTCGGAACTGTAATAGGATTTTATTTACTTTTCAATTCTTAGTATGTGTGATTTTTATCAGCTTATGGAATAGTTACTCTTTGATATTGTTCGGTGAGTGTCACTCAGGAAATGGAGGTGTTGTAAATTTGGTGGCATGGGACTTGTGCTTAGATCGCTCTCATCAGCTCAAAAAGTGGAGTTTTGTGCTTGGTAGCTCAATTATAATTATAAGTTGGTTAGTTTAGTGATGTAGTTTTGATGAGTTGTATTATTTTGATCCAATTATCTGAATAGGTAGACATGAGATGTGGATATTTACTCTAAGGTTGTAGTATAATATAAAATGTACGATTTATACAAAATAATATGTTTTGGTGATTACATGAGGTAGAACAGTTCTGTTTCTGGTTTACGTGGTAATTGTGCTTAGGTCTTGATTGTTAAAAACTCTTAAGTTTTATATACTGCATAATGTTACACATTACATTCTTTGAAAAATGTATTTGTGTACAAAATTTTCGTCAGCAGGGTGACCTACAAGACAGGGATTGAATGATGTAGAAATTCTTAGCCCTATTTAATAAACAAATACAAGAATAAAAAATCAGTCCTATACAATTTTGTTCGGTAATAAGACAATAATCGAGCAATGAAGGAAACTCGAGAAAGATTTCCTTTCTGGCTTTTTGATTTTAGAGTGGAGATGAGTTGAAGAAGTGCACATATAGTCTCCATTTTGCATTCCAAAAACTTGTATATTTCCTCACTGAAGAAAGTTTTGGGTTGTATAAACATTCATGTATCTCTTCTTGGACTTGTTCATCCATAGAAAGCAAAGTTTTACTAAAATATCTTACACAGTCTAGAGAAATGATAGTTGGAAGGGAGAATTTTAGTACTTCGAAATTAAATTTGTTAATGGTTTCTATGTTCAGGTCAGGCATATGTGGATGTGCATTATCATGCACAAACACAAATTTCATTGACTATAGGTAATGGCGTTTAGTGCGAATTGCTGGCTAGTTGAAAACATTTGATGTATGTGTGCTTCCTCACACATCTGACCAGAGCAATTGGGTTGCTTATTGATCCTGTGTAGTGCACGCTTCTGCCACATTAGCTCTACTGCAACATGAGCAGTAAACTTGTGTCATTGTCATGTATCTGGATTGTTGGTCACGTCAGCAAAATAAATATGTTAGCACGCATCGACAGAAGCAAGTGTGTCAAACCTGAAGATATCATATGGGGACAGTACAGATAATTTTTTATTCTTACCTTCACAACTGGAATAATTTTCTTCCGTTTCCAGAGCCAATAAAGTTTATTGCGATTCACAGGAAGTAACCGTCACGAATATGAAGAAGAATTCGTCATTAGCTACTGAATTAGCTGTGAAGCATTTTTTCAGATGCATGTTTTCAGAAATATAAAGGCTTCATTTATTTTCAGTTCTATGGTGAAGTGTCTCGAGGTGCATTTGGCCAAGTGTTCCACGTGCAGTGTGGAAATACTATGCTGCATTACGCCATGAAGGTGCTGGCCAAAAGTCAAGTAAGTTCTGTGTGGTGACACGAGTGTGTGTCATGAACTCATTGCAGGATAGCTTACCATTTAATTTTATCTATTGCAAGGGGAATGTTTACCAGAAAGCAGGTATACAATAATATGGATATTGTAGCAATAGTTAACCCATTCCAAGCGGTTGTCCTATATGTATATAGTTCTTCCAAATTTTAGTCCCATTTAGCAGTTTTACTATATGTATATAGTTCATTACATATTTTTGTTATTGCAATCAAGTGTAGGTAGCTAAATATAATTCCTGAACAAAATAAGGTACTTGTCAATTGTTTTGATGATATCATAGACCTTAATGTATATTATTACATCAGTATAATAAGAGACTTGGCTGTGACAGGTCATGTTCAGCGCTGTGTTATTTAGTGCTGTGTTTAGCCTTGATGTTTGACATAATGATGGTGGAAAATTATTTCTTGGTGCGTATAGTACATATTTTTCATTTTGTGTGTTATTATAATTCTATAATATTAGATTTATTTGATGTTATAGTAAATGCCATGAAAGACAAATAAGTGCTTGCTGACATCCCTACCATGTTTTCTATTTTCATTCAACACCTTCATTATTACCTTTCATCTGTAATCGTTAAAAATTTACACTTCTTTGCAGATTATTCATATATTTTTACAGATGATTCATATATTTTTGCTGATTATTCCTATTTATATGTTCACTTTTTGTAATGGTAATCAAAAAAGGAAACCAAAGCTTTCAAAGGATGATGATGTTGCAAGATTGATGAAGATGTTAGATGAGATAGATATGAATGATGAATTCATAGATGACATGTAATCTATTTCTTCTGTATCGTCTAACAATGGACAAACTTGGAACAAATTTGGAATGACAATCACGGTGAAAATGCTGAAGTTGATGAGAATGCTCACGATTTATGGTGTGACACTTCTCATAGTAATAAAAATGCTTTTGATTTCATTGTTAATTCCGCTGTTAAAATTCACTTTGAAGATGATACAACCTCATATGAAATATTTGAGTCATTCATTGGTGGAGAAATAATTTTATTGATAGTAGATGAAACTAACGAATATGCTGCAAAATTTATAAATGAAAAACTACTGTCAGCTAAACTAACAAGAAAAAGGCGTGATCTATTGTGGCATGATACAAATGCTGGAGAAATTCGTACTGTAATTACATTTGTAGTGCTTCAAGGAAAAGTAAGTAAACCTAATATAGATGATTACCAATCGACAAACCCACTACTCCATACACCCATGATAGGTTCAAGCTGATTCTGAAATATTTACACTTCTCAGCTTAGGAGAAAAACAATACTCCATTGTATAAGATAAGAAAACTGCTAGATTTGTTTGTGTCCAAGTTCAAGTCGAATTACATTCCAGAAAAAACATATCATAGATGAATCTCTCTTACTCTGGAAAGGAAGGCTAACATGGAAAAGATATATACCTCTCAAGAGAGCAAACCTCGGGATATAATCATTTATACTTGCCGAATCCGCGGTAGGCTCTGTTTGGAATATGATGATATACAGAGGGAAAGAAACCGACTGCCTTATTACGTCAGAGAATGTAGCTGATAACATAACAAAGCCTGTCAAAATAGTTTTGCATTTGTTAGATCCTCGGCTGAACCAAGAGGACTGTCTTGGCATCGACAATCATTATGCTTCACCAGAGCTGTATGTTATATTGCTGAAAAACAGTACTGATGCTGTTGGTACAGTACGATGTAACCGAAAAATATCTGTCTCCTGTGCTTCGCAAAAAGAAGTTGAAAAAATGATGCATTTGAAATGAAGGAACAAAAAAGACGTAAATATGTTGAGTACTATTTATGACCATAGCATGGAAAAAATGACTGTAGCTGGAAAAGAAACTATGAAGTGGATCTGATGGATCAAATCACATCAAGCGCTTCACTCGTCAGGAAATGAGTGAAAAAGTACTAGAAGAAGATTGCTTTCAGACTGAAATATGCATACAAAACTGTCATTGCATAAATATAAAAAGAATCGTGGCCATATAAAATTCCTCTTATCCAAGCTACAACTTATAAATGAACTTCTCAAAAAAAACATTAAAATAATGTTTATTGGAAGCGTACACCAAGTGTTGTTAGTTCAGATTGTTGTCCCTCGCGGTTATCAGGGACACATTTCCCAAATGTAAACGTGAATGAAGAAAATTAGACCAAAAAGCAGAGAAGGTGCCACTACTGTTCTCTTCGTAAGAAGGTTAAAAAAACTAGATACAGCTGTGACGTCTGCAAGATCCCATAATGCATAATACCGTGCTTCAAAGCATTTCACATTGTGAAATACCTCCCTCTTGGAAATGAAATATAATGCTGATGAATGTCAATAAGAATAGTTTTTCCCAGTATTAGTTTTTTCGAGGATATGATATTAAATGTTTTTATATATATTTTTAGTTTATATACATATATGTTAATAATTTTGATTGCGATTTTCAGAGGATATGATATTTTGATACTTTTTAAAAAGGACATGTATGTATATATATATTTAATAAACTTCATTTTTTGAAGTAAACTTTAAATATTATAAGTTGTTTACAATAAAATATTCCGTATAATCATTCATACACGTATAAAATAATAAGCATAATATAATTCCCGCAGGTATACACATATTTCCCATTTTGTTTAGCGGCAGTGACTCAATATAGTCTAATAAATCAATTTGATTCAGTGGTTGTACTATATATAGTTCGAAATATTATTGAAGATGGTAATTAGCGGTGGTAACTATATATAGTTCATTTATAAATTGATAGATTTTGATAAGCCCCTTTCCGCTTGGAATGGATTAAATTAACATATTTAAATTAGGGGCACTAATTAATTGTATGAATTAAATGCGGTGCAGACAACGTTGGCAAAGTAGACACTGTTAACGTGGGAGAATATGGAGCTAATCTTTAATTTTTTTAAAGCAAATAGTGTCAATAATAGTTTAAATTAACGATTATTTCACATAATTGAGGGGTTTCATTTTAGAAGCTAAAAAACATCAGTAAATCATGTGGTCCAAGTGGTAGCCCTTTCTTATTATTTTGAGTTGTTTCGAGTGATAATGGCTTTATTTTGTGTGACTACAAAGTGTATGTTCAGGTTTGCAGTCTGGATGTGGTGAACCAAGTGAAGCAGGAGGTCATGATTCAGCAGATGTGCAGTCATCATCCCTTCGTCTGCCCCCTCACCCACCACTGGCAGACTAGGAAGCTCCTCGTCGTCAGTAAGTCTTCCACGTCGTCGGTAAGTCGTCCACGTCGACAGTAAGTCGTCCACGTCGTCAGTAAGTCGTTCAGGTCGTCAGTAAGTCGTTCAGGTCGCCAGTAAGTCGTTCAGGTCGTCAGTAAGTCGTCCACGTCGTCAGTAAGTCGTCCACGTCGTCAGTAAGTCGTCCACGTCGTCAGTAAGTCGTCCACGTCGTCAGTAAGTCGTCCACGTCGTCAGTAAGTTGTCCACGTCGTCAGTAAGTCGTCCACGTCGTCAGTAAGTCGTCCACGTCGTCAGTAAGTTCTTTGCGAACACGTAGACACAAAAGCTTGGATGCTTCTAATCATAATACAGATGTATTATTTTTAAGCGTGGATTACATGAAATAAAAAAATATGCTCAACCAAGAATTCCCACGCTCTTTTTCTAGCTTACTGGAATGACTGACTCGTAACTGCAAAATTTCGAATGTCGTACGTTGATTAATGAAGCAGTGACATGTGTGTGCAGTGACGGAGTACGTGGCCTACGGAGAGCTGCACCAGCTGTGGCAGAGTCTGGGCACCCTGCCAGACAACCTCGTCGCGCTCTACGTCGCAGAGATCGCTGTCACCATCGGTGGGGTACTGAGATGGTCTTCCAGGCGCTGTGGGGGAGCTGGGGTGTTCCTGTGGGGGAGCTGGGGTGTTCCT
>VCRD01001577.1:52071-63369 GCA_006783055.1 Trinorchestia longiramus | reverse complement strand
GGGGAGCTGTGGAGTTCCTGTGGGGGAGCTGGGGTGTTCCTGTGGGGGAGCTGGGGTGTTCCTGTGGAGGAGCTGGGGTGTTCCTGTGGGGGAGCTGTGGAGATCGTGTGGGATGTCCCCCATTGTATGTATAGCTATTGATTAGACTGAATTAACTGGCACGCCAATGCTACTGTCGGCCTGGAAGTAATAGATGTTAAGCTCTGTAGTTGCTCACTCTGAAATTTAGTTTCAAAGCATCGAGTGTCTTCTCAAGTTCATTTCTGAAACGTGTTGCGCCGCCGGCAGGTAGTTGCTTGTAAATTAGTTCACTTGGGGATTTGTTTTAAGATAATTGACCTATTACATTGTTGGTTTTGAATGACTAAAGACAATCATGGGCATAAAACTTGCTGGACTTACGTGATTTTCCTGAAATGTAGTGACAGCTATCACAGTGTGAGAAATTTGTGCTACTTCTACAGTGAGACACGATGCTATGATAATTGTAGTTTCTATGTGATGTGATTCATATGACAATTTTTGTCGTTATTTTCCATTAATGAATTATGTCTGGTCAACTTTGTATTGTGCATTATGACTCGTAGAATATCGTTTTTTTAGTCTTCTACTAACTTGCGCTTATAATTTCAGATTTTCTTCACAACGCGGGCATCATATACAGAGATTTGAAAATGGAGAATTTGCTTCTGGATGAGGATGGGCACATAAAGCTCATCGACTTCGGCCTGGCCAAGTGGCTGCGGTATGGCAACAAGACTGGCAGCATATGTGGCACACTACACCTTATGGGTGGGTGCTGGCACTAGGGGAGTGTACACCTTATGGGTGGGTGCTGGCACTAGGGGAGTGTACACCTTATGGGTGGGTGCTGGCACTAGGGGAGTGTACACCTCATGGGTGGGTGCTGGCACTAGGGGAGTGTACACCTCATGGGTGGGTGCTGGCACTAGGGGAGTGTACAACTCATGGGTGGGTGCTGGCACTAGGGGAGTAGGAGTATACACCTATATTCAAGCTCACAACACGTAGTTTATTTAGAATTTCCCGTCTATAATCATTTTGGTTAACTTAGGTGTTGTTTTGAACAGCGCCTGAGGTGTGCAGTGGGTCATGGTATGGACACAGCGTGGACTGGTGGTCCCTGGGCATCATTGCCTACTGCCTGGTGGTGGGCCGTTATCCTGTACCCCTCCAGCTCAACCACACCTCTATGATGCATGCCATTGCCAAGTGGGTGCCGTCGTATGAGGCACATGCCTTCATGTGTGTGTGTGTGACGTATGTCTTCATATGTGTGGCATATGCCCTCGTATGTGTGCCATATGCCCTTGTATCTGTGCCATATGCCCTCGTATCTGTGCCATATACCCTCGTATCTGTGCCATATACCCTCGTATCTGTGCCATATGCCCTCGTATCTGTGCCATATGCCCTCGTATCTGTGCCATATGCCCTCTTATCTGTGGCATATGCTGTCGTATATGTGGCATATGCCCTCGTATGTGTGGCATATACCCTCGTATATGTGGCATATGCCCTCGTATATGTGGCATATGCCCTCGTATATGTGGTATATGCCCTCATATATGGAATCATCAATTTTATTTCGTTGTAAAGTACGTATTTTGATGCAAGCGCTCCTAATACAAGCCGAAAATATTATTAATTTTATCACCTCAATTAATTTGAGATACATGCAGTAAAGGGTTAACTTAATGATTGTAGTAAGAGTGAAACTTTAGTTGCATTTGTAACATTTGCAGTTGTGATGAGAGGAATTCGTAGTTACAATTGTGAGGATCTGATTTAAAATTGTGAGGACGTCACGTGTTGCACTGCAGGTGTGAGTACCTCACACTACCACGTGTTGCACTGCAGGTGTGAGTACCTCACACTACCACGTGTTGCACTGCAGGTGTGAGTACCTCACACTACCACGTGTTGCACTGCAGGTGTGAGTACCTCACACTACCACGTGTTGCACTGCTGGTGTGAGTACCTCACACTACCACGTGTTGCACTGCAGGTGTGATTATCAGCTGCCAGAAGACACAGACCTCCTCCTGGTGTCGCTGATCAAAGGGCTGCTCAACAGGGACCCCAACGAGCGCATTCACAGTCTCGTACAATTGCAGAAGGAGCCTCTCTTCACTGACACAGACCTCTCCACCATCACGCAGAAGAAGGTTAGAGAGCTGTTCTCCTGCTGTCACTCTATGACAGTACTCATGCTGTCACTCTATGACGGTACTCTTGCTGTCACTCTATGACAGTAATCTTGCTGTCACTCTATGACGGTACTCTTGCTGTCACTCTATGACGGTACTCTTGCTGTCACTCTATGACGGTACTCTTGCTGTCACTCTATGACGGTACTCTTGCTGTCACTCTATGACGGTACTCTTGCTGTCACTCTATGACGGTACTTTTGCTGTCACTCTATAACAGGGCTCTTGCTCTCACTCTGATAGTACTTTTTTCAGTTTTTCACCTCGTATGATCATTTACTTGTATTAAGCATCACATTGAAACCTGCGTTTTTTCTTGTCCTTTTGTGCATAGTTTCATTCATCATTTCCTAAAATTGATTTTTTTAGCGTCTTCCTACACTTTTATTTAGTGTAGTGATCCCTCTGAAAGTTCATTTCTGTTTATAATTATATTTAACTTTGTGCTGGTCTGCTATTCACTTTATTAGGGACTTTCATTTATGATTGGTTTTGAAAACTGCTTAATTTTCTCGTCGTCTTCTTGATTTTACTACTTTCTTACGAAGTTTCATCCTTGTAGGAAATCCAACGGGGTTTAGTTTTGTTCCATATTTTAGAATGACTTTTAGTTAGTGATGAATTGCGTGATATTTGTCTCTACGGGTGTTATAAAGCCTGTTCACGTAAGATAGTTCAGTGTTTTTCTTATGAAATCTACGAAAATTAGATTCACGTATGCTTACAGTGTTTGCTACAACGGAAGTTTGAGCAAAATTATTTCAGTATCGGTTAAATTCATTGAATATGTATTTAATTATGAGTAGGCTCATTGGGTGCGTTTATATAACTGCGATGTGTCATGGCCTGCAACTTACAACTTTTGGACTTCATGCAAAGAAAATTTTAGCCATTCATGAATCCAAACGTACTCCAGTTTTTGTAGGGACTACGGCGTGGGGGATGCCTACTTTAAACTCCTATCTCGTGTATGCACTGCTGGCCCTCGAGCTATGATTAGTTTGCAAACCAGTTCAAGTGATAACGTGACTTTTGTGCTTCTATGTTAATTACGCAGGCATGAGTTCTGTATCGGTTCACTGTTGTATTGGAAGATACACTCACCTTCATCTTTGAACAATAGTTAGGCCACGGTACATCTGAAAATATCCACATCATTCGAGCTATTGATTCTACTCTGCTCTGGAACAATTGGCCCTCAGAAACTCTACAAATGGCTGTCCAATTCATCACTGATGCTCTGTCGGGCGTTGCTCTAAGCCAGTAGTTCCCAACCTTTACCGGGTCTGGTGACCTACGACGACCTATTTTTGGAACAAATAATCGATCCATGCTTCCATTCCTTCAAATAACTCTGTGTTCCTTTGTACTTCAAATGCTCGTTTATAATGGAACGCTATTCCGTAAACACAAACACACAAATGTATGTAGCAGGTGAAATCATAAATAATTGAAAATGGGGTCGCGACTCCGTTTGGGGTCGCTACCTACAGGTTGGGAAACACTGCTCTAAGTAAAATGCTGCTAAAATTAAAGAAATTTTGGGCTGTTTCCAGAACATTTTTTTCCGGTTAGTTCCATGAACATTTAATGAGAAAGCAAAGGCTTCAGGATGGTTGTATGATTTTCCACCAGAATAAGTATCAGTAATCGTGTATCTCTCAGTTTAATAAAACTGTTTTATCGAGGCTGCTAATGTAGTTCATAGAATTCTGTATTGCTTTAATGTTTTAAACAGCCACTTCATTTTACTCGTTCTTATTTAACGAAGCCATTTGCTAAATGTATGGGTCAATATTTTCAGTAGTCTTGTGTGTTGATACAGATTTATCGTATTTCACAAACATCCAAATATTTTCTTTTAAATTTACCCAACCATGATGAAGCAAGAAAATGTTTTGAATTGTTGATTGAACAGCAAGTGTGTTTTCCTGTATTTTGTTAAAGTTTGACCACTAAGCCTCTGGAAAAACATGTACTTAACTTGAAATTTCTATACCCAGAAATGTATCCCGAGGTTGGTTTTGAACACAACTTCATACGGATTTCCTTACCTCGTATTTTTACCCTAGCACTCCAGTCAAATCATGTCATGCATGGCTAGTTGCCTAAATACACGGCGAGTGCAGTAGACCTTGTCGCTGTGTCTTGTAACTTTAGCCAAGAAGTGCAGTCACAATATATTTATTTAGGAACTTTTTTCATTATTGTTTTATGTCCATTTCGCCTTTGTATAGTCGGGTTTTACCGAGATGTGAAAAGATAGTTGCCTATGAGACTGTTCTGATTATACAGGTTGCTCCGAGGAAGCTCTTGGAGGACTACATCGAAAAGAAGACTCGCCAAAACTTCGAGGATTTTGCAGGTCTTACAAGCACCCCGAAGCGCTGTCAAAAATCTACAGAAGCGTTTCCGTGTTCGAACGGCGACCACCTTTCCAAGCAGTTCTCCTCTCCAGGCATTGATCGGGCTGGAGTATCGAGTCCTGCATTTCAGAGAGGTTCTAAAACTCCTTTAGGGTTCCATAAACGCTCAGCCTCATCTCCTCTCCTACACCCAGGCCGTCTTGGCCACCACGACTCCGTGTTGAAGTGCGGTGGTGCTGTGGGTCCAACTAACGGCGCGGCAGTGCCTATATTGCAGTCTCCTCTTCTACGCCTTGCTCGCCAGCACTGTATTAACCAGGCGTCAGCGCGGTACTCCAGAGCACCCAAGCCCGTCACACGTCCGCACTCGCACTCCTATGTCAACATCACGGCTCTGTCATCTTCCCCGTCACTGCTCCACTCGCAGCGAGTCAGGGAACGCAAGCAGCGCTTCAGGGGCAGCAAGAAACAGCCCAGCTTGCCTACTCTCCATCAGGAGAAGTCCACCTTCGACTCCATGAGGATGTCGAGTTCTATCAATGAAATTCCTAGTTGTTTGGAGGGATCTTCTTCGTCCACCAGCTGTGAAAAGCTCTTCAGTTCCCATTCGTACCATACAAACGAGTCAGACACGTCCAGCTCTTTGAAACGCGAGTTCTACTCTAGGCCCTTGTCAGCAGACCTGTCGTCCAGAGGAGCTTTCGGAACAGTCAGGAATTTTGGCTGGGGTGGCGTTGGAAAATCTCCTTCTCCGCCTGTTGCCAGCAGTCCCGTACATGGAAGAGGAGGATTTAGCGTGCCTTTCATTAACACGCTTCCTCCCATAGCTAGTAGCCCCCTCCCTCCCTCCTCCCCGAACCCTCCCTCCAGTCCCCTCCCTCGCTCCTCTCCAGCTCCCACTGACCAGCCTCTTTATGGAAGTTCATTGCTGCCCCCGGAACAACATTCTCTACGTGCATTTCTTAGCTCTTCTTCTCCTTCATCATCTTTCTCCTCCTTCCTGCCCGTGCCTTCCTTGCGTGTGGAGGGCGTGCATCCATCACCAGGTAGCGACACCAGCAGCAGTGGTGCGGCAGTGTCTCAGGACGTGATTGCTTGCGCAGATCCTACAGCGAATGACAGCGCTAACATGCGAAGTAATATAGAGAAAGATACCCAACCGTCCATCCCTGCTTGTAATATATATTTTGAACTAACCCAAACTCCTCCAACACATTCTAGTCCAATATTCTTCAATGAAGTGCACAAGGCCAATCCCCCTGACTTTCAGGACACTGATTGCCCCCAGCCGTGTACTATCAATAATAGTCGCAATTCTATCATTTCAGGCGAGATTACAGGTGTTAGTTTAAACTCTGATACAAATTTCAGCGGTGCTTGTGCTGGTGCTAGGGTTAATATTTCTAGCTCCACTCCGAAAGTTCGCAAATCTAACATAGAATCTCACCTAGTAACCACAGCTATTAGTACTGGCGTTGGTACTTCTTCGAGCCGTTTAGGTTCAATTTCAGTTGTAGACAATGCAAGTGTTAGTATTTTAAGTGCTGGTGTGCGTGAGTCATTAAGCAGTGGCACTAACGTGATAAAGACTTGTAGTGCTGCTAGTTCTGACTCGACTTCGTGTGATTGTCCTTACCCCAAAACGAGCCAGGGTGATTATTTGAGTGTTTCGAGCTTTAATACTAGCCTGTGCGACTCTAGTAGCTCTGGCGCTAGCGTGGTAACTCATATGAAGAATGTTTCTAGATCAGTTGCTCCGTTGTGCTCTCAAACCTCAGGTATATTAACTGCTGGAACAATCAATGATGTTAGCGTTCAAACCATCGTGCCATCTGCACTCCTTAAAATCAGCTCTACTGATGTTCATTCTGTCCCAAGATCTTCTTGGGCACTGTCCACCACTTCTGGAAATTTCATAACGAGTGAATCAGCTACTGCTACTGCCAAAGTTACCGAGTGCCGTAGGTCTCTTCATTCGTCTGCGGCATCTAATGCGTGGGAGAAGCCTGAGGCTTTGAAAATGGGGCACAACCGCAGTGCTTCCCTGTCCTTGCCTTCTTCAGGTGTTACGAGAGGTCCTGTTTCTCTGGTCCCTGCCAGTTCTTCCCACGCTGATCCTAGTCCTTGCTTGCCGTCTCACTGTAGGAGTGCTTCTTTTTCTTCTCCGAGGAACAACTGTAATGAAAGCAGTGTGCGCATCAATCACAATGACAGAGGAAGCGCTGCCAACAGCATCCTGGCATCTTTTGGATCTCCATCATCCAGTCGGTGGACACCTTCTAGTCCGCGGTCCTCAATTGGTTGTGGTGAAGGTCCAGCAAGCGGGACCAGTGAGGTGCACAAATTTGCCTTCAAGGAAAAGCTCGCTAGCTTTCAGAAAAATCGAGATAGAATTTCAGCTTTTCAGAGAGACTTACTACCTCACGTGCCTCGTGCATCGGGAAGTGCTAGCTCTCTGTGTTCTGAAAGTGGAGAGCTTTCTGTGAAAAATACTAACGCATCTGAAAGTTATTCGCCAATGGCTTCGAAAAACCAACTCTCGTCTCAACTCGTTTCAAATTTAGAAACCTCGCCCTCTGCTGCTCCTGAACGTGTGTGTAGCTCTTCACGTGCTCTTTACAAACCACCTGTTCTTGTCGTAAATTCTGAAGTGGTGAATTACAGCAAAATAAGAACATCGCCTTTAACTTATTGCAGAACTAAGATTACATCGTTGTCTTCAGCGTCAAGTACGTTTAGTTCACCTCAATCTTCTCCAAAGCTTACCCGAACATCCTCTATCCGCACATCTCCTCATTTCCGGTATAAACAAAGTGCTCGAAACTGTTCTGCTTTGCCACCCAGTGATGTTCCATTTGGTTCTACCACCAACTCACTCAGTTACTCTATTCAGCCAAAGGAGGAGCAGCACTGTGACAAAAAACAGGAGGAAGATAATTTTGTCTGCCTTTCTGAATCTTTAGAGTCCACAAGAAGTACGGTGACGTATCCTAAATTATCTGCCAGTAGAAGCTCTCCTTCCACCCTAGTTACATCTGGCACTGGTAGCGATGGGGGGTTTCCTAGAACATCCCCTACTAGCTCTAATCTATTGCTCCCCTCCAAAGGCTTGTCCATATCGTCCTGCAAGTCTGCGCAGAACTTGAGTAACCGTGTTCAAACTTTAGGTGTAAGTCGAGGTGTCTGTTCAGTGGGCAAGCCCATGTCTAGTGATACAAACAGTGGCTGCCCTGCCATCTCTTGCACGCATCACCTCAACAACACCAGCGATTCTTACCTCTTGTCCAGCATCGAAACTTCCTCTAGCGGCGAGTCTAAGGCATCTGACGCGCTCCATAATGCTAATATAAATGTTCTCAATGAAAGTAATAACAATTTTACTATTCATCAATGATAGTAATCAAAATGTTTGGTGAGCTTTTCTTCGTCAATGGTTTTCAGACATTAAATGTTTTTTGTGATCAACCATATTCTGGATTTAGGTGCGTTTTACTTCGATGTCACTAGTCGAAATGTTAAATTGCATATATTAAGCTAGCGAGTCAAGTGGTTCTATGGGGTATTTTGCAGAGCAGAGCTTGACAATGTCTCTAACTTACGTAGCTAAGTTGATATTTTAATCTATGAAGCTATTTTTCCCAGCTGCACGCCAGTTTTTTTTTATTTTCAAAGTCCGTTTTAAAAAAGTCATTCAATTTCAAAGCAGTTCCGTAATCGAGTATACTATGATACAATATTGTGAATTAAAAGTAGTCATTTACAAAACTGATTGTGAAAATGTACTTGTCAGAAGAAATGAAGAGACATAGAATAGAATAGAATGAGGCTATAGGAACGAACCTTTTGGCCCATTCTTGGGTCGGATAATTACTTCGATAATTATTCGGTTGTTTTACCCAAGTCCCATACTGTATTTCTAGCCGCGTCAACCATGTCGGCAGCGGGATTCGAACCCGGGTCTTCCCGCTCGCAAGCAGATTTGCTCACCAGTCGACCAAGCTGGTGATAATAGGTCAGTGTAGGTCTGTGTAGGTACCTATGTCTGCAGGTCTATGTCTATGCAAACGTTTGTGCCAAAACGTTTGCATAGACATCAGTTACTAGTTCAGTTGCATCCGAAATTCACGAAGGAAATTTTTCTGCTGAAATTCTGTTTAATAGGGGACAATTGCGAATCTTTGAGATTAATTCCCAAGTTTGAGAAGCTCAACAATATCAGATAACGTTATAAGAAAATTCGGGGTTCAACCATCATAACTTGTTCTAAATTCTAAGGTGGAATACCATCAACAACTTGCGTGCGTCCAACTTAGGTGAAATACCACCAACAACTTGCGTGCGTCTCGCGTGCAGAGAAAGAATCAAGAACGAGTGAGTTGTTACTGCGGCCGCTGTGTCTTACTATAGAACTTTTTGCTTCAGGAAGACTGTCTCTGCTTGTTTCATGTGCTTTTGGTCATCAAAACATGCACGAAGAAATTCAAAATTTATCAATCGATTTACATCAAACGAACATAGGAAGTTAAATAACTTTTCGGTTACTAGTTTGCTAAGATTGTTTAACGAACCATAGTATACCTGTGTGCCAACACATACACCTGTGTGCCAACACATGAACATGTGTGCAACACATACACCTGTGTGCAACACATACACCTGTGTGCAACACATGAACATGTGTGCCAACACGTTTACACATGTGTGCCAATGTATACACATGTGTGCTAACACGTGTAGACACGTGTGCCAACACGTTTACACATGTGTGCCAAAACGTTTGCACGTGCTTCAACACACGCACTCGCGCGCATACGTGCATCACTTATTCTTGCCCATAACTTTATGACCTGACCTACACTGCTCCCCTTTTACGTGCACTGAGCACTGACAACCACAACTAATAATATAAGGTAAATATATTAGCATGTCCATTTTCTTTTATTCTATTTTATTCAAGGATGCAGTCAGATTTCTTTTATCGTCCGTGAAACATATCTGGTCTGAAGCACTTATAAGTCTGTGCCATGAGCCTGCTGAGCTGACTCTGTCAGCTATAGTTATGAAGTAAATGCGCCTGAATATTGTATCAAGAGTACGTCATTGTCTCTCATAAAAAGGTGTTCCTCTGTGGGGGCGCTTAGAATAGGTACTGCCCAGGATGACTTGAGGAGGGGGGAGACTTGCCGTTCTCAGGGGATATGCAAAATTTCTAAACACTGGAGGCATACAAATATTGTCTGACCCCGTCAGTGTACCTTGGAGAGTTAGCTCTGCTCAGTTGTAACTCGGGCTACTCACCGCAGAACCAGCAACAGCAACAGTCAGAGTTTCATGCCCTCGTTGAGGGGCCGGCATTTCCTGCAACCGATTTCGGGCACGAGCGTCTTTGATACTGTAGCTGTCAACTTCAATCCATAGGTTTTGGTTTCATTGAAAGGTTTCCTGCCATGGTGAACCTAACCTACCTATCAACCTAAACTAAAGCCAAACAAACTACGAAGAGTCAAGTAAGATGCCGTAAGAACATACAAAGTATGTCAAATTTGTTCATTCACGATTTCAAAGTGCGTCAATTGGCGTCTAGAGTCTTTCTAGGGTTAAGGTATTTTCCCAGTGGACACCTGTACGAAAACAATTTTAATAAAAGCACAGTGAAGGAAAACTATGATAATAAGACGAAGGTTCGAACTAAGGGAAGGGGTTTCCCATTGCCGTCGCTCCTCATCGTGTGTATGTGGAGTTTCTTATAGGTCTGTACTTCTGGTCACAGCTTAGTATCTCAATTTAAATGTAAAACCCATTATAAATGCACAGTCAGGGTTATGAAGTCTGTTACGGTCCTCCATTTATTTTATTATGAAGGGTGTCCTTTCCACCCCCTTCCTCACACTCCACCCCCTGTCCAAAAAAGAAATGAACTCAGTCATGGACTGCCCATTACTCGTATGGTTGTTTTGATTTCGGATTTTATTCACATAAATACAAGTCTAATGAGTTTAATAAGGATAAATAATATTCAATTTAAGAAAATTAACTGTCACAACAGAAACTTAATATTCTCCTTAGTCTAGTCTGTTCCTAGTCTCTCTCCTTCCCTAGTAATGGGCAGTGAAAGAGTGAGTACATGTTTTTAGGACACCGTGTAGAGCACCTCGATGTCTCGATGACCGACCTAACATTCCGTGTTGTGGTCACATCGTTGGAGTAAATAGAAGATCTTTCACTCGAAGCGCATTTTCACGAAACTTCTTCTTTATCATTATTTCTACGAATCTATGTATTCCTGTAAAAAATTTTTAGTTTTATGGTAGATAAATTGTGTGTGAGTGCGACTACCGCCGCTTAAGCTGCAAACAGACGTCTTGATGTCGTGGCTAGTACGAGCGTTTTAAATGATGCCACTCCCCATGGATTATTATTAACAATTATTGTTAAAAGTCTAGATTGATTTTATAAAGCTTTAAGATTTTATTTTTTCCCTAGTATTTAAGAAATTGGACTGTTACTTCTATTTAGGGCGAAGTTTGTATTTGTCGAATAGATTGCCGAGTTACTGAAGTCAGCAGCTACTTGTAACATTCCCTTCTACATTCTACTCTGTATTTATAACATAACATTCTACATTATACTACCGGGTTAGTGGTACTGCTCAGGATCCGGGTTAGTGGTACTGCTCAGTATCCGGGTTAGTGGTACTGCTC
>VCRD01001577.1:13069-51858 GCA_006783055.1 Trinorchestia longiramus | reverse complement strand
ATCCGGGTTAGTGGTACTGCTCAGGATCCGGGTTAGTGGTACTGCTCAGGATCCGGGTTAGTGGTACTGCTCAGGATCCGGGTTAGTGGTACTGCTCAGTATCCGGTGCTACCTCAACTGATACAGCAGCATTGCTTGCGTGTGCGAATTGGTCATTTGAAAATGTTTGTTGATCACATTTTTTATTTTTGAAAAAGAGCAATTGCTTTGTTTTCCTCCTTTTTTCATTGTGTAGTAAACTTGTCCGTTAAGTCGTCCTTTCGATCGAGTGTGTCCATGTAGGTACGATTATATTGAACGAATTTTCATCCCGCTAACATTGTTTCCGGTTTTGAGTATCGTGGTATTAATTTTATTGGTGTTACCTTCTATATTTGGTATCAGATTCTTTTCCGAGTAGCTAAAATCATGTGACATTTCCGAACCTCTTGGGACTTATTCATCAAACAATCATATTCACGGTGTTCATTCAAACTGAACTAGTTGAAACTTAATCACAGCATTCATTAAAATAAAAAGGTTTTGATAGACGATAAGAGGCATCGGTAGGTCGCAGCAAATCTGGCGTGTATTGATAAACCAATTGTTAGAAGTTAAAACGTGCTTGTAGTTAAATCCTCTCCCTCACGACGTAGGCAAATCCTGTCTCGCGACGTAGGTAAATCCTCTCCCTCACAACGTAGGCAAATCCTTTCTCTCAAGACGTTGGTAAATCCTCTCCCTCACAACGTAGGCAAATCCTTTCTCTCACGGCGTAGGCAAATCCTTTCTCTCACGACGTTGGTAAATCCTCTCCCTCACAGCGTAGGTAAATGCTCTCCCTCACAACGTAGGTAAATCCTCTTCCTCACAACGTAGGTAAATCCTCTCCTTCACGACGTAGGTAAATCCTGTCCCTCACGACGTTGGTAAATCCTGTCCCTCACGACGTTGGTAAATCCTGTCCCTCACGACGGTAAATCCTGTCCCTCACAACGTACATAAATCTTCAGGCCTTGAAAAGAGGGACACGTTCAGTCTATGTCCTACAAATCCCATTCAAAGGTGTTTATAAAGATCAGCATGTGCCGACAAGATCCTTCGTGATGCAATGCTGACTTTGTTCTCTGAGTTGTCCATGAATCTCCTGGAAGAATCGTTTAGGTTGCCTCGCGTCCTGCAGCTGTCAGCATCTGTTATCAATTCGTGAAGAGAGGCATAAACTGATTGTGTTCGGGTGCAGAGTAGGTGATCTCGGTACATGTCACCTCTGTACAGGTCAGAAGTTGTGACCTCTGCACATACAGGTCAGAGGTAGCTATCTTTATGTATAGGTTCAAAAAGTGACTTTGGTATAGGTCATATGTGGCCCTTCCGATACACTCATGTTCAGAGGGCTGAACATTTGACAACGCCCACTTAAATGTATTGAATGTAGCCAGGGCTTCGTTTTGTTTTACATGTGTACGTTACTGTTGCTTGTATTCTTCACGCACAAATAAACAATTTGAGAGTTTTACATTGGTTACACTCCGGTTGTTTGCTGAAAAGAATTTAATGGAGATTACTGGTCTCTCGTGCACTGGATTGCCAGTACCATAATAATTTATTGCCATACCTGGTACCATATTAATTTATTGCGAGATCTGGCACCATATTAATTTATTGCGAGACCTGGCACCAAATTAATTTATTGCCAGACCTGGTACCATATTAATTTATTGCGAGACCGGGCACCATATTAATTTATTGCGAGACCTGATGTTCACTGTGTTTGTGCTTGTGAATCTTTTAAAGTGAACCGTACGATATTTGTGGAGAGTAATATATTTTCTTCCCTATTACCTTAATAATCATCAGTATTACTTTCCGAACATGTTCTGTCATTGTTGTTACGATAAGAATTTTTTTTATCATTGCTATTACGTTAAGAACATGTTCTATCATTGCTATTATTTTAAGATCATGTTATATCATTGATATTACTTTAAAAACGTGGTCTTTTATTGATATTACTTTAAGATCACAATCTATCATCTCTATTACTTTAAGACCATGTTCTATCATTGCTGTTACTTTAAGAACATGTTTTATCATTGCTATTACTTTAAGAACATGTTCTATCATTGCTATTACTTTAAGAACATGTTCTATCATTGTTATTACTTTTGAGAACATGTTCTATCATTGTTATTACTTTTGAGAACATGTTCTATCATTGTTATTACTTTAAGAACATTTTCTATCATTGCTTTTACTTTAAGAACATGTTCTATCATTGCTATTACTTTAAGAACATGTTCTATCATTATTATTACTTTAAGAATATGTTCTATCATTGCTATTACTTTAAGAACATGTTCTATCATTGCTATTACTTTAAGAACATGTTCTATCATTGCTATTACTTTAAGAACATGTTCTATCATTGCTATTACTTTAAGAATATGTTCTATCATTGCTATTACTTTAAGAACATGTTCTATCATTGCTATTACTTCAAGAACATGTTCTATCATTGCTATTACTTTAAGAACATGTTCTATCATTGCTATTACTTTAAGAACATGTTCTATCATTGCTATTACTTTAAGAACATGTTCTATCATTGCTATTACTTTAAGAACATGTGCAAGCAAATAATTTGTGAACAGCATTGACTTGAGAGTGCAGTGCTCGAGCCTGGACATGATGTGTAGGATGTCTCCGTGGGCAGGTATTTCTGATGTCACTAATTTCTCGTGATTTTACTTTTTAATTCTGAATGATGCTTTTCTGTATTTTATCCGAATATCCCTAGCACTATTCTGTGGTATTTTGTTTGCAATTATGGTGTTAAATTTTCCATAGCTTTAATATGGTGTTTTGTTCTAGTCATCTCTCTCTCATGAAGATGTTGAAAAACTGCATCGAAAAACAGATTTTTCGATTCCCAGGTTCCCGAAAACTAATTTTATATGACGAGTAGGAAATGACTGTGCTACTGGCTTTCATAAAAGCTTTTGTGTACTATGTCTAAAATTGTTTTTATTGTATGATAAGAAATTGTTTATAGCGACTTTTCGATTTATTTTTATATATATTTTTTGGCTGGAATTTCAAAACCAGGTCAATAAACAATGCTTGGCGTTATGAAAAAGTTTACAAGTAAGTCATAAATTCAAAGTTTCAATCTACGTTAATGCCGTCAATTTTCTCTTGTTTCCACAGGAAAACAAGACTTGTCTAGTACAGGGTGCTGTCATATAACTTCCTTTTTTCATAAGGAGTTCCTTTCAAACAAAGGAAGTTATGTTGACGCCTTCTGTATAAGTGATACACTCGAGACGAAAGGATTTGACTTGAACTGAATCCTTCGAGGCTTGATGACGTCCAGTAACCAAGATATGTTCGTTCTGCAAATTTAGACGCGCCTACAATTTGCTTGCCTTGTTTTGTATTTCTATTTGTCTTCTATTTCCTTATGTTTTTTTGTGTTGTATTTTAATGTCATGATATGACGCTCATTCCAAAGAATACGACAACAATGATGTCGGCTAGTTAAATCAGTCTCAGGTCATGCATGTGGAATTAATTTTTCATATTGTACAGGAATAATGGTAGCCGGCTGAGGAAGTTCAGCATAATCTACTGAATGTGAAAGCATCTCTGCATGATAATGCTCTTTACAACTGGCATCCACTGCGCAGTGTCATACTCACACCTCATTAAAAGTCACGTGTTTTTGAATATATTTATGCTTATACATGTACTTCAACAGGGAAGTTCTCGTGCACGAGGTGAGTGTATGTAGATTATTGAGTCATGTGTTTCATAGAAATGTCCTGAAGTATCGTTCCTCTGTACCGTCATCGAGTGTGTAAGATCTAATGCGTGTATTTAAGCGTCCTATTTCTTATTTAGTTGTGAGTGTGTTAAGTTTGAGCTCTAAGTTTACTGTACACACGTGTCGTAATTGGTATTTTCGTTACCATGTCGTACAAAAGGAGTTCACATTATTGAGACATCTTATGCTGAGCTGTTGAAGATGTGCTGCTAAGCGGTCGTTAGAGCTTACAGTCTGTGATGTTGTACATTCCATCCGTGGTGTGTTCTGAAGTGTGGAACGTTGTCTGAAGTGTGGGACGCTGTCTGAAGTGTGGGACGCTGTCTGAAGTGTGGGACCCTGTCTGAAGTGTGGGACCCTGTCTGAAGTGTGGGACCCTGTCTGAAGTGTGGGACCCTGTCTGAAGTGTGGGACCCTGTCTGAAGTGTGGGACGCTGTCTGAAGTGTGGGACGCTGTCTGAAGTGTGGGACCGTGACCTCAGGTCCATTGTATTATTGTTAGTTTTCCCAACTGAGTATTGTATAGGGTTAAGCCCCATTTATTTTTAGCCACGAATAAGTTAGTATTTGAGAGTTTAACCTTATTTTTCTTGATAGTAAGACAATACAATTGCAATTTTATCTATAATAACGATTTATACACAAAGTATTATTTTTGTGCTGTTTGATGGCTTAAAAAGTCGTTTCTTTCAGCAGTTACTTGCCCTTTTCTGCTGTAGTTTTAAGATAATTTATGTGGAGTCACAAATTTCTTGTTTATTGTATTTGTTACTGGTTACTTGAGGAGTCCTCATCTTGACCTTCACTTATGACTTCGGAAATTATTGTTCAAGCGCTTGCTTTCTTTAAGAAACACGTACACTCACCTAGACAGCCGTGTTACATTATACGCCTAGCTTCTCTCTGTGCTGCACGCTTTTCTAAACCTCGGTGTTTCTGTTAGCTAATGTTCAAGTTACGTGTTCATCCATGTTATTTTGTTCAACCCTGTCTACCTTGCCGCCCCTGGCAGATGAATGTTGAACGCACTCAGTCTTGTGTATTTTATTCGAGAAAAAAAACATTCTTGATTTTGTTATGAATCTCAATGTTGTGCGTCGAAGAATTATACTACACGAGATAAATGTACTTCTAGTGCTACAGTTGTGCAGTACTGTTGAGTTAGAGTTAAGCGACACACCCACAAGCTGAACAGTAACCCGGTTCTCTGCGTCCAATGCTGGCAATGCGAGCGTCAGTGAAAGTGTCATTGATGCATGCCTAGACTCGCTCTCAGCGCGTGAGATGATGTGTCAAAATTTCCTCATCTCAAAGCGACGCTATTATCAATGAAGCTCGTTTTGAGGTTCTGGATTGTTCTCTGTTACCTAAAATGATTACTTACCATTTTTGTGTATCTTTCAAAACTTTCATCCATCACTGAAAACATTTCATGAAGACGTTCGCTCTGCAGCTTTGAAAATTATTTTTGATAGCCAGGATAAGGCGAAACTTGTGGGAATCGAGTAGCGTATCTACGTAATTCATCAATTTTCAGGTGCTACTTGCTTCAGGTGAGAGCTTTACACGTGTTCCCAAATGTTATTTAATTCATGCTTTACACGTGATCATTTACGAGTACATGATCGTGTTATGTACGCTCGAATTTTGCTCTAATACTAAAATGAATTATTCAGCATTATATATTTTGAAACCTTCTGCATCTTCGAACAGAAGTTTCATCACCATTTTAGGTCGTACAGATTTTTAACCTTAAATATTTACCATCATTGAGAATAATAACTGAGATTTTATCTATGTTAATTATTGTTGCTGGTGTTGGAACACAGTCATGAAGTAATATTTTTCATCTTGAAAATATTTAGTAACAAATATCTTGAAATTTGACCTTGAACGTGAGTTTAAATGTTTATTGAAGAAATTCGTTTACATTAAAGTGACGTGTGGTTTTAACTGACAATCTGAGTAATTTCAGTTGAGTGATGTAAAAATAAGTATTTAATTGCCCGTTTTCTGTTTGTATTATGGCGCATCTCTCAACAAAACCACGCAGTTGTGAAGGGTAGTACAGATTTAGTAGTTCTAGTCCTGCTGTAGATTCCATTGATCCTATGTGAATAAAGCCTCAAAATTCTCCGTCTCGAATAAATCTACGATGTACTGCACGCCGACGGTCAAAAAACTTACATTCAATGCATTGAACTTTTGCTCTCATTTGTGTGGCGTGACGGAGATTGTGAAGGATAAAGAGGACAATTAATATACAGACCCTAATGAAATCTCTGTACTGCAGGTACACAAACTAGCGAGCGTAAGACTTGCAATGTTGAGACAATTTCAGTCCCATCCAAGACACTGAAATTAAAAGGTTTGGAGCCTATACATGTGCCGGTAGAATAAAGCACAATTATTTTTAACCTTTTGCATCAGATGCGTATTGATGCATCGTGTCCACCGAGTATATTTTTCTGCACAGAGTGCATCATCAACTTACTTTAAAGATGCTTAATGTTAGTCCTAGTGATAAAGGTAGTGCATATATTCTAACTCACGATGAATGCATGAGTGTATGTTGCAGTGTCATGCACCCAGTCCCTGCTCCAGCTGGTTGCCTCGTGTGGGTGAAATCATACTTCGACTTCTGCTATGAACAAATGTCAAGTGAGATAACTATCGTTGTCATCGGTTAAGACGAAGGCACGTAAGTCTTATTAATTCCCTGGGAGAAGTATTAGCTTTAGTTGTTTTCACTATGTGGGTGACTCTAATGTGATAATGGTGAAGTTGTCACGCAAATATTGTTAAATAAATCAAATATCGTCCACATTTCCTGCTATCTGATTGCACGCGACGGTGTATTGACGGCTGAGTTGCAGCGTTTCAGTGCAGGGAGTCAAACGCTGCGTGTATCATTGAGGGTGTGTATGGAGACAACTTAGTCCTAAGTCCGTGTGTAAAGAGAGTTAGTTACTTCGCTGGTGTCATGATCACGTCTGGAGGTGGCCTCAGTCCAACGTAATTCAAAACACAAACCATTGAGAAGTAAATTTATATAATATTCGTAGATTACCAATTAAGTTTGTTGGTAGTCTTTACATCTCCCTTACCTACTTATTCTCACAGGGGAGGAAGGATAGACTTCGGTCTAATTGGCCGTCACAAATGACTTGAATTCGTTTGTTTCAGTGCCCCGCCATTGTTGAATTACTCCTCGAGCAATTACAGTCGTTGAAATCCTATGTGTAATGATAGTTATAACTCACTTATGTATTGTATTTATCACTGTAGCACGAGAGTACATTCATTTCTACATGCAGAAACATTCGCTATGACTGAATTTTTTTGAAAAAATACAAAAAATTATCCAAAGTAATGTAGGAAAAAATGTGAGTGTGATGAAAACTTTTTGCACGGTCATTATTTGGCTAAAAGCCTGTAAAGTTTTTATCAAATGATAAATTTTCTCAAAACTTTTAGAGCCATCACTCATACTCCAGTAAGAAAATAGTTATTCAGACTTTGATACCTGTTTGACTTAGGCCACAGACTTCAGTTAGTGAGGACGGTAGTTGCTTTGGCTCTTCGCATCATCCGCTTGCATGAAACTCGACTGTGCGCGCGTGTTTAAGGGAGAGCATTGGACTCATTATTAGGACTCATTACTATTCTTTCTGGTACCCTGGATACACGGCATCATGTTTGTCACATCACGCTTTACCAGTAAAGCCTTGTCTATGGAACAACTTTCTTTCATTTTCCCATACTTCAGCGGTATTTTTCAGAGCTCCGATTTGGTTACTTCAATATCCGACGCTAATAGTGCAAACTACAAAGTTTCTGTTCAGCTTTTGGATGATCAGCGTTGTACTATTATTAGTTTCAATGCTAAGTTCATGTGGGTTTTGAAGTTATTCTAGATAAAGCTGTCGAGTGTACGAACAGAGCGAAAAGGGCTTGTTATGCATTGTGAATGAAATTTATTTAATTTATATTATTACTGCTTGATATAATTTGTTAGTATCTCGTTTCATTAAAATGTTTTTAATGCAAATAAGGTAAATTTTAAGTCTCCTACGACGAAAATAAAACATTTTCCAGTCAAACTACCGTTGTTGAATCAGTCTGGATTATACCAAGTATAATATTATATAATTATCAGTCAAAAATACTAAGTACATTTTAGTCTTCATCTAGACTTTTCTGCACGAATAATATTCTTCAGTATTTTTAAACTTGAACTAAATTCGAGACATAGTCTAGTAGGACATGTAGTTGCTATTCAGAGGTCCAAATGCGTTTAGAAACCGACTAGTAATGTTTAAAACTCGTCCAACTTTTTCAGTGCTTCTGATAAACTCCCAGTAATGTTTGATGTTTTGTCATGAGTAGGATAAAAATTTCGATAGACGAGTTTGTTCTATGAACCATTTTGTTTCATTTGAGAAAGAAAGTATGACATCTATCTTTCAAACATAACTTTTATTACTGCTGGTGCGATCCATAGAAAACAGTTTCCGATAAATTTACAGGATTTTTTTTGACATCCCAAGGACGTCCGAGTTAAAAATCTGGGTACCAGGAAGTGAGAAACTGATGGTCCAGCCGCCGCTTTGCAAGTAAAATCATCGAGCACAAGAGTAGCAAGACGCACTTGCTTCGTCAGACAGACAATTGGTAGCGTTGCCGCTTGATGGGTTCATCAATAGCTTCTGTTTGCAGCGTCTGGACGGCGCTCAGTCAAAACAAGGAGCATGACTTTGATGTAAAGCTGGGCAAAAATGCAGCATAATGAAGCCGCTTGCACAGGTAAAAAAATGGTAACCACAGGATGGGTGACTCGTGTGCTACTTTATTTCGCTATCTTACAAGGTAAGGTTGCTTCTTTCAAAGGGTCGGTAAAATAGTTATATTTTCCTGTGTTATATTATAGATTTTTTATAACGTGGTTCTTTTGAAAAAGGTATTCAGGCTTCAATAAGGCCAAGTCACTGTACGTCTACGCCTGGTAAGCATTGCTTCTATTTTAAATCAAGGCTTGTTAAAGTCTCAAATCACCTTATTGTTTATATTGTCATTGTTTATTGTTTCCAAATGTTTAAAAGTGGACTCGGCTCAATGCTAATCGGTAGGTGGTCAATTCACACGGGAAATTTTACGCAATATTGTCATGTGTTTCAAAGGCCTTCAAGAAAGCATTCGTTGTTGATGGGCCAATGATCTAAATTCTTTGCTGAGCGGTCTCGGGGGGCCGAATTTTGATTATTTTTTATATTTTTATGGTTCTTGCTCGGTACTCGTAAAATCTTAGATAAAACCTACCTCTTTCAAGCTGCTAGGAAAACGTGTGACGGGTGTCAAAGTTTCAAACTTGATTTCATTTACGATGAACGCAAAAGCCTGTTCAATTTTAACATTTCTAACGCGATATCACAGTGGATGAGACAATACAAGTAAATGTTACTAGGTAACCAGGTTGCCGATTTTGTATGAGCTCGCAATTATTGCACGCAGCAGAATCAATAAAAAATTAGCCAAACTTCTCAAACTTCTCTCAATGTTCTCGTGATAGTTGTAGGGAAGAGTTGACCTAGCTTTTTCGCCTCCTCTTTTTCTAACAAATCTAAAAATAAATTCGTGATATATAGAAAAATAGTTCTACGTCGTAGGGTGATTTTCAGATAATTGATAGCTCTTAGAAGGTCATGTATTGGAAAGTGAGAGGGGGTTCGGCCGTGTCCGAAGTAAACGTCCGCTGGCAGTTGTGGTGTGATGCTGGCGAGATTTGGATGGTAAACGCGGGTGTTGTGCGGGGTTGCGTATGAAGTAGTCATGGTCTCTTGTGGCGTCAAATAATTCCGTACTTGTAATCACGCGCTAAATATAAACGAAAGTCAACTAGAATATCAATCAGTTGGAAAACCTGCTTAATAAGAAAAAATTGCGAGATGGTGAAAAATTGAAGCCTCGTAAGATTATGGTTTCCACGTTTACGTCAATGAAGTGTTATCCAAAGCTGGATTAATATTTAATTTGTCGTTCATTTATGTCTAAGTGAACGATAGTTGTGATAAAGAACTCGCTCCTTCACAAGTGTTTTGTGGAACTTCGTTTCTAGACCTTACATTTGTTACAGAAGGGAATTGAATCCCAAGAATCGTAAGTTTCAACTGGAGTGTAAAAAATTGAGACATCTGAACTGTACTGTACACACTGCACACACTGCTTTCCTCTTGCAAATTTTATGTATAATGGGCAAGTAAAAACCTAAAACAATGAAAGTAACACATAATTATTAATCATGAAGAACTGACTGGAACTCGTGAAGATGAAGTTAAAAAAGCGAATGCTAATACCAATCGCCTGCTCGCTAATTTTGCTCGGACTGATTTCGTACATTGTGTACAGTGGCCTGCTGGTATGCTACTCAAATACATCACATCAAAAGCAGCCCTCATTTGTGGCAGACTATTTTTACTCTCAGCGAAACACTAATTCTGGAATGTTGAACTCTGTTCAGTCGAGCTTGGTGCAAACTTCTAACTATAGACACATTTTCGATGCAAATCGGCCACAAGCTTCTAGAAATATTTCAACTGCAAGCAGGAATTATAGAAATTATAACAATTCGAGGCATCCGAAGAAGCGCCTTCACTCACGGACTTGCTGGAATGATAATTCATCCTCTAGCGATTTTTCGTCCGACGACTACTGGAATAGCAGGTTACTTGGCCGCCCTTCGAAAATCCGAAGATACTCTGCCATAACTGAAGATGCCGATGCGGTTTTGAGGTACTCCCTCGAGAAAGAACTGATGTTGCTCACTAGTGTGGAAAATCGAAGCCTAAATTCTATGACTCAGTTAGGCCGAGTTTCAAGTCAACTTTCTTTTCTGAACTACTTTGTATCTGAAGATAAGTTTATAGATGTTGAGCAGCCGTCACGGTCTGGGAACACTCGGCGTTTCTGGCAGTCTCGGTCTTTGCTGTCAGCGGAAGAGAGGATGCCCAAATCCACCCCATTTGCAAAAAGCAAAACTACTAAAATAACCCAAAATGATCTAGGTGACACGGACTACGAACATCAAACTTTTAAATGTGTTTTCATCACCAAAGACATGGACCATGGTCAAAATTGGCCAGAAAAATCCCTGAGCAAAGAAGAATGGCTTCCTGCTGTGTCCCTCATCACGAAACTTCTGCATGACTTAAACATTAGCGAAGTCCACTTGTGTTCTGCAGGTGAGATAATCTGGAGACTTGCACTTTGAATCTTTTTACGTTTTCTGTTAGTCATTACTGTACAATAAATTTTCTTTGTAAAACATACGAAAGAGAAAATTATACGTGTTCTGTATTTATGAACTACATGTGTTATGTACTGTCTATATTTATACTCTATATAGGCTATGCGTGTATGTTTATAACTCTTATTGTGGCTGTGGAGGTTAAACCAGGAATGCAATAATAATAATAATAATCTTACGACTATATGATGTATCTTTAACTGTATAACTATGTATATGTTATGTATAGTTACAGATTATATATGTAGACTGTAGACCATGTGTTCTGAAGACTAGCGGATTTTTGAATGGCATGGCCTCCGTGATCTACGATACAAAATTTCCGTAGCTTGAACATGCCGCTCCGGAGGCGGTATGCTGGAAATCTTTCTTATCCTTTCTTTCCTTAGTCACCATAACAGGACACGTCACTTGCCACGTCATCAAATGAGGAAATGTAGCTGGGTGTGTTAGGACAATCTAAACTTCATTTTTGTTTAGAGCTCTACTAATTCTAACCTATAATGTCAATAAAGAGCAATTTGCACCGTAAATTTTTGCCTCTTGACAGATAAGTAGCAATTAACTATGTAAACCTGTTACTATTCAATTTTACGAATTTGTCGTCACTCAATCATGAGGATATGTAGCAATTTAATCACGCGTATGGGTAGCCATTTAACAATGTGGGTGTGTAGGCGTTTAACTAATGTATATGTGACTATTTATTCTTTCATTTCAGTCTTCTCAAACGACTGAATTTCGGCTTCTAAAATAGTTCAGAATGTATAATTGAAAGCAAACTCTTCTTTCACAGGTCGTTAGTCTATCTACTTCGCAGTTCATCTAATATCTACAAAATAAATTATTGAAACATTCATCAAATTGGTCAGAATTTGAGTATGGCATTGTGTTACGATATAAACCATCCCTGTTGAACTGAGTGACCTACAACAATAATGAAACCAGGCACCTTTGAGAAATCTGTAGCACATTCTAGAAGCAATTTGGGAACTAAGCATTCTAAGTTATATTTCCTTAATGAATTGCGTAGGTAGCCGTGTACAATAGGTATGTTGGAGAAATATTGTAGTACATTCCATGATACTCATAGTAGTTCTCTACAAACTAAACATTGACTTTTATTTTCTCACTTTATTAGGTGGGTGTTTGTTGTACAAGAAAAGTGTTACATACAGAAGGAGAGGCTTCTTAGTTCTGTCGTTGTCGAGGATTACACAATCACGTGAAATCAGAACGCAGGTCATGACCTCTGGTTTTGAGGAGAAGCTTCCGCTCACTCGAACGAGCTTGAACACTCGAACATGTGCTAAGCAGTTAGCACTACAAGCTCTCACTGACACTACACCTTCAAAGTACTATAACAGTTAACAAAATCAACTCTGCTGCATATATTTGCAAATTAGATTTATGTAGAAACACAAGTTTTGTCTAACCTGTAGCTTTCTCTGCTTTGCAGCTCGTCGCTCACGCCTGCACGTGCTACTGTCTCTATTACTGCCACGAGCGCAGCTGTACACAGGAGCGTGCAGCAGTACACAGCTGCTGCACAGGGCTGCACAGCTGCAAGACACAGCTCACAGCACCTCTACCGGCGCCACACACGCGTCAGGCTTTTGAAGAGATAACCACGTTATTAGAATTAGCTCCGCTCATATAGCACATTTCTTTATTTCGACAAATTGTACTGGAGAATTTTAAGTTTTTTCTGCATGATTATATTTTTAGAATTCATGGTTAACGTAAACCTTGGATTTCAGTAGAGATAACCTCTCTAATTTCGTGTATTTTTTCTTAGCTAAGCATACTAGGGATTTAAACGTTTTTATCTGTCTCGTAATTTTTTCAGAATTAATGTTTGGGGAATAATAACAGGTAGGTGGCATAGGGATGTTGGGGATCATGGGTTACGGAGGCGTATAAATACTGTTCAGAAAAGCATGGGTAGAAACAAATCGTTATTTTGCTTCGATGATAAGTATATTTTAATATACAAAGGTGATATCAAGAAATTTAAACTGTTTGTTGGGATATGTTCTAAAGTTGACCTTCATAATTAGTTTATAAAAGATTTATCTTTTAACTGTAAAAATGAGCAACATTGAAGCGAGTGATGACAAATAAAACACAAGAGAATAAAATTCCCAAAACATAGTACATATTTAGTATCTTCTAAATATATTGACCACATGTTTTATTAAAAGCTAGGTTTCATTTACAAAATTAAAACCTTGGTTATTCAGAGAAAGTCAAAAATGAACATGTGTACTAAAGTCCCTGATGGACAGAAACACGATCTGGGGCACGTGTCAGGGGGAGCTGGTCATGCGCTAGAGCCCAAACTCTTATTGAGATGCTCCACGACTCTGACCTAAGATGTAGTGACGTCATACGATGGTAGGTCAAACTCAAATTTATCCAGATAGATCACACAGCACATTATCACAAACTACAGCATAAGTCCACTGTAAATGGCAAATTTTCTCCTAGTATTCCCATCATACTTTTATATGCTTTTATTATATATTTAGTTGACGAGCCTAAGTTTCTCCCTAGCATAGAACTATCCTCCAGGTACAGGTACCGTTCTGCCGTGCTCTACCTTGTGGATGAAGGCCAAGAAGTGGGGCTGCTGCAGCAGCTCATCAGCCATGACACTATCACCAAGGGAAGCTTCTACGCAATCGTAGTGTCGTCCTCCCCTAAATCTTGCTTCGAGTCTCCCAGCCTACGTACCACGCACTGGATGCACGTCACATTCTCTAATGCAAGGGTACATTTTCTTGTGTACCTTTTTTATCTTGCAGTGCAACAGTTGCTGTAACTTATTGATGTTAGAAACACGTTAGGTTAAAGGTTGTGTAAAAACGAACTGATAAATTCAAGCAAGCAGTATTTCACTTGAGAACTTTACTAGCTATACTTGAAATTCAAGTCGTACGTGATCTAAACTAAGATACGTTCTCTGTCAGGCCAAAGAAGAAGTCCTACATGTCCACGAGAGCTACTCATTCCTGGGCGCCGCTCAGCCAATCGTGGCCTACCTCGGGGCAGTGAGATACCGCCACCAACCAGAGGACGACTCAGACACCAAAATCCCTGGCGAGAAAAAGTTAATGTCAAAGGGAAATCATTCACGTCGCAGGTGGACGATCTATGGTCGTGGGTTGCATAATGTAGACGTTCAGTTGCATCGAAAACCTCGACAAGGCCCGTCAAATTTCCAGAATTACTTCATTAACGTCATCGTGCTGATGGTGAGCTCCTTTTGTATGTTGTCTTGCTAAAAGACAGTGCAGTTGTTGGTCAGCATGCGCAATTCACTCAATTTTTTTGCGATGCTTTCTCTTTCCGAATTTCAACATTTTATTGTGAATTTGAAGAGACCAAATACTTTTCTTCTGGCCAGTAATTGGTGTTTTCGTTTAATTAATCCCTGTGTCTCATTTATTTTCTCTAATAGAGAGTTAAAAACAAATAGCTCCCCATACAACAAAAAACTTTGATACAACAAAAAATAAATCGATTCGTACATAGTTGGGTGTTTTGGTCTATTTTCACTCAGTAATATTTTCTTATGGTTTAAAAGATTTATGTTCATCAAGGAATATTATTATGACGGTTTCCTGCATACATATTCATCTGCTTTCTTGACCAGACTCTCATAGAATATTTATAATTGAAGAAATGGAAACAAAAGATAAAAAACAGAAACCCAAAGAAGATTTACTGTTGTATAAGTACATTATTGACTGCACCGACATCACGTATAGTGCAGTTTACGTTGTGCTCCAGGTACCCCCCTTCATCATGCGTCTTCCGTCCCACTGCCTACGAGGGAAGGCAGCTGTAGAACTGGCACACAACGTAGGCCTCCTGGGCCCTGACGATGACTACTGTCCCTTGGCCCACCACGGTACGACTTTGAGTATGGCAACACGCTGGAAACTTGCTTTTTATTTTCCTAACGCAAATTCTATTAAGCGTTTTGCACATGTATAATACAGGGTGCGGCAACGTGACTTTCATTTTTAAGTGCACTTTGTTTTGAAAAGAGGAAGTTTTGTTCCCGCACCCTGTACATACTCTACACCGACACCCCATACTATTGTCTTGAATGCAACAATTGGTGAAATTATGTACCGTGGCGTGTGTTTAATATCATTTCAATGTTGGATCACCTTAATTCTATTTTCATTAATTACACAACGTAACTATTTCAACAAAACTCGATTGTGGTAGTTTTTTGCTTATTAATCAATTTTTTCTCTTGATTTTAAAATTCGAATACTTTTTCTTACATTATCAACTGTTAAAAAAAATTGTGTGTTCCGATGTAATTTTGCATTCGGTATTGTTATGATCTTCTGCTACTTAATGCATGTTTAATTTTCTCTTTCAGGTCAATTACTAAATTCTGCTACTCTCAGGATGATACTAGAGGAAGCAAAAACTCCCCAAAAATATTTTGTTATGTGTTTGGTTATTATATTGGACAGAGCAGGTATTACATAAGATCGTGAAATGTTGAATAGTGTACAGACTCTATTCCAAAATGCCCATGAGTGATAGAACGAACCATAGGCCAGTGTTTTGTAACATGAAACTTATTTTTTTATAATATAAATGCCTAACTGTTTACTAGAACATTTTGCATTTTGTTTAAAAATCATCTCATTCTTAGAACTATCTCAGTTTCGTGTGTGTATCTGTAAGAACATCTTTGCTGCGTAGTTAGTAAGTAAAGGAGGCGATAGAGAAAAAGAATATAAACGGAATGCAACAAGGATGGAAGTTGCACACTTGGTTTGGGTGCAGATCAACACAAGTCAGGAGACCTCATTTAAAAATAGCGAAGAAAAGGCGTAACCTAGAGCGAAGTAAAAAAAATTATTGGTCGACTGGTTTGAGAGAGTTTGCACTCAGTATTTCCCAGCACCGGGTTTCTTATGTGTATTGTTTATTCATGTCAATAGTTACGACACTATTGTATTTAGTGTTAATATGCAATCATAGTGATATTGATAACTATTAGTTGCGCTAAAAATTTAGCGTAACATCATTTTCGCAATACCTAAACAATATTGATAATATAAATGCTACTGTGGCATTGTATTATTTAGCTATGCACTAATATGCATTAATTCCATGATGTGTGAAGGAATATTCATGCACCTAAATAAATAGCAATTGGCCCATGTAATATTAGTTACCTTTTTGTTCAGCTTGGCGGCGCCTGTACCTCATGAACCATTCGTCACCAGGAGCACCCCCCCTTGCCCCCCAAGAGCCCCTCTATGGGGGTTACCTTGTGGACATTCTCATGACTCTCGCTCATAAACTCAATTTCAGGTAACGGTTACCACGATCGTTGTGAGTCATACAACCGAACTCAACTTTCGGCAGAAGTAACCTCGTTTATATAATATTCTTCCTTATAAGTTTACTTTTAAGTAAGGGTAACCTCGTTTAACTTAAAACTTCCTCATAAATTCAACTTCAGGTTAAAGTAACTTCAATCGTATCAGCAAACACAGCTTTACGTAACAACGTAACAATTTTGTTCATGTTTAATAATTGCTTTTGAAGTTAACTTAAGACACTAGGAACATGAAAAATACTGTCTTGGTATGATATTTAGAAATGAAGATTGGAAATCTCAGTCTTCATGAACTAAGATTTCACTGAGAAGGTACGATGGAAAAGAAGATAATTACAGGGTACCCACTTTTGACTGCCCAGTACTCGGGTATTTTGTTTGGACTTAGATGTTCTTTAGAAGATAAGAAGATAATTACAGGGTGTAGAAAAATGTACCCACTTTTGACTGCCCAGTACTCGGGTATTTTGTTTGGACTTTGATGTTCATTGACATAGGTACAAGTCTAATCAGTTTAATTGAAGAAAATAATATTAAATTTTAGGGAATGAAATGTCATAAAATATTTACTTTATTATTCTCCCCTAGTCTAGTCTCCTCTTAGTAAGGGGTAGTCGAAGAATGAGTGCCTTTATTAGGGGCATCCTATATAATTGCAGAAAAGATAATGCTAACTTATCTCATTTAGGTACATAATGTAATAAGATTAGGATTGTATATCTACATATATAATAGGCAATGTATCTCCATCTCTCTCTCTATCTGTGTGTGTCTGTCCCATAACTTCCTATCTATTCCTGAAAAAAAATTACAAAACAAATCAAAACGGGTATACATGTATTACAAGCATTGTATTATGGATACCAAAGCCGCCGGAGTTATTTCTCTGTTATTAGCTTCCTTTTCCTACACAGAATTTATTGCTTTGTATGATGTATTGTTATTGGTAGATAAGATACAAAATGGAAGTTTTGTATGTATTCATAAAAAATATTCAGATTCTAGTAGTACCACGTCTAAAACTAAAAAAAAATGCATTCTATTTTATAGACCCTTGATTTTATTCTTTTAAACCGCGAAATTTCCACAGGTACTATCTAGGCCATGTTGTCGATAGATAAGATACAAAAGGGATGGTTTGTATACATTCATGAAAAATATTCATCTAACAACAATAATTCGTTGTAATTTTTTAATACCTTCGTATTCATAATAATTTTAAATTAGTGCAACCTAATCAAACTTATAACAGAATGATGGATGAAAAAATACTTAATTTTATCGCTTTTAAACGGAGGAATTTCCCCGGTTAAAATGTATTGTACGCTATTATTAACATCAGTATTACCTGCTTGTGCAGGGTGGCCCATATGCAAGGTACCTCTTTAAAACTATTATAGCTATAAAACTACAAATGATAAAGAGATTTGGTTAATTTAAAATGAATGAGAAGATTTGAGAGTTTTCCACCAGAGTATCAAGTCTACCGACAATCACAACACAGTTCCCAAAATATTCATAAAATCCACCCCTCAAAATGAATCGCTTCGCAATGGAACAACAAGCAAAAATAGTGGAACTTTACTTCTGATGTAATTGTTCGGTTACTGCAGTTCAGAGGAATTACAGGAATATTGATGGTATTGAAAGAAGTCCTTCGAATAAATGCATAATAAACTGGTATTGAAGTTTAGAGAAACTGGGACAACAGCAGACAGACAACGTTGCCAGGAAACGGATCATACGAACTGGTGCTTCAATTCAGCTTGTTGCAACGAGTGTTGCTGATCAGCTCAAAACGTCAACTAGGAAACGTTCAATTCCACTGAAAATGTCACATACCTCACTGCCACGTATTTTGGTAAAAGATCTAAAGTATCATCCATATAAAATTCAATTCAATCAAAAACTCCATTCTACGGACTACCAAAAGTAATTAGATTTTGCGAATAGATTTCTGCAGCTTGCAGAAAATGAAAACTTTGTAAAGACTTTAATAATAACTGATGAGGCACATTTTCATCTTTCTATGCAGTGCTTCCAATGACTTCTTTCAATACCATCAATATTTCTGTAATTCCTCTGAATTGAAGTAACCGAACAATTACATCGGAAGTAAAGTTTCACTATTTTTGCTCGTTGCTCCAATGCGTAGCGATTCATTTTGAGGGGTGGATTTTATGAATTTTTTGGGCACTATGTTGTGATTGTCGGTAGACTTGATACGTTGGTAGAAAACTTTGAAATCTCCTCATTCATTCTGAATTAAAGAAATCTCTTTACTATTTGTAGTTTTATAGCTATAATAATTTTAAAATGAGACCTTACTTATGGGCCACACTGTATTTGGTTCATCGAACAAAAGTCATGAAAGTCTTCGGACATTGCATCAAACATTTAAGTTGACAGAACGCAACGCTCTACGGATTTTACAACCAACATTTAACTATCTAACCTGAGGTCACAATTTGGATTCACTCTTAATTTGGCATTTAAGTAATGAATAAGTTTTAAATTGAGTATTTAATTTTATTTTACGTGTAAAGATGTCATGAATATGTAGTTATTTAATGAATTTTATGATTTTTTATGAATATGTAGAGGTTTCATCTAGATTTGGTACGCGCTGGAATAGTTTTACGTGTAAAAGTATTTTCAATTGAGGTGCTAATTATATTTCGATGTAATGGAACTGTTTATATTAGCAATGGTCAGCTCTGAACACCATATATTGAAAGAATCATGAATGTTAGCTGCTGGACTTTGATAATAGGAGTGCTATACCTACTACATAACTCTACCATTTTGTTTGTATTACTGAAGAAACGTAACAGATTGGAAATAAATTTTTCTCAGTATAGAAATTCCCTATTAATTACGATATTAACCATCCATTTAATAACACCAGTCGGATTATCATTACTGATGGTACCACGGGTACAACTGAAAAATGTTTTTTATTGCATAAACAATAAATTTTATCTTTTTTAAGCCGTGAAATTTTCATGGGGACTATTTAGGCCATGTTATCGGTAGAAGTGATACAGAAAAGAAGTTTTGTATTTATTCATGAAAAATATTTATTTAAAACCCAATAATACGTCGTAAATTGTTAATAATTCGTCTTTATAATAATTTAAAATTCGTCAAATCTAAACCGTAAAATTTTCACGGAACTATCTAGCAATTTATATATTTACATATGTGTCTGTTTTTTTAGTATACACGGATTTATTGACAGCTATGACCATGTTTGTAGCCACAACTTTGTTTACAGCCACAACTTTGCTGCCATCACTTTGTTTGCAGCTATCACTTTGTTTACAGCGTGATGCTGCGGTTGCCGCCTCCTGACGACGCGTATTTTGGACTTGACCACGGCAACGGCTCCTTCACTGGACTTGTGGGTGCCCTGCAACGGAGGGTAAGAACTCCCTTCTGTGTACACCTCAGAACTACATTGTCACTGCATTCTACAGCACGTACACCCACACATCATGTCTCCTCTGCTTGAGGTAGAGCTAGAATGCAACGCGCTATTGGATTTGATGACGACCACGACCACTTGGCCGATGGACGGCAACCATCAGACAAACGTTGACAACTTTTTTCTACAAAATTGCAATTGTCATTTTTTATATTCTAATTACATTTCATTTACTGGATACCATAAGTTTACCATGATTGCGTGTTTTTCAGAAGATTCCTGTTTCTGGAGTTCCTTCAGGAGATTATCACTATTTGAATTCCTTTAAAAGATTGATAATATGGGAACTCTTTCAGAAGACTGTCATTGCTGGAATTATTGTTTCAGAAGATTACAATTTTTCAAATTCATTCCGAAGTTGCTATCGCTGTTTGTCTTTTCAAAAGATAGTCATTGCTGTTAATCCCTTCAAAAGATAGTCATTACTGTTTATCCTTTCAAAAGAGTGCTTAGAAATTCGTTGAAGAGATTGTCATTACTGTTTTACCTTCCAAAAGATTGTCATTACTGTTTTACCTTCCAAAAGATTACCATCACTGTTTAGCCTTCCAAGAGACTGTCATCACTGTTTTACCTTCCAAAAGATTACATCACTGTTTTACCTTCCAAAAGATTGTCATCACTCTTTTACCTTCAAAAAGATTACATCACTGTTTAACCTTCCAAGAGATTGTGATTCCAACACCCGGATTTCAGGAGGTGGACCTGAGCCTGGGCCCCTTCACGATGACCAGAGAACGCCTGAGGTTCATCGATTTCTCGGTCGCTGTTGGTAAGCCTGAGGCCTCCTCTCATTTATGCGTATTTCTTGCCTGTTATTAAGATCAATAGTTCCTGCATATTTAACTGAAACTCATTTTACGAATTTACTTCAGTGAAAACTCCTTCACATGCGATAGGACAGTCGCATGCTAGCTGAGTTTCCGAAATGGAGGTAAAATGCGTCGATATTTTACGATTGGTCACAAAGGTTTTCCTGCTATTAAATATTATATATCGTTAAAAACAAATACCATTTTGTGCCAGATCGAACATCCGCCAGCCTGTTCATCAACCAAAACGCGGTGGTGTCAGCTATTGGCTGGGGCACCTACATCCTGTCCTTCCATTGGACAGCGTGGGTTGCCCTCTTGTTGCTGCTCATCACGTGCTCTATAGTGCTGGTTGTCATGGTGCGTCACGACCCAAAGGAAGACCAGTACTTTGGCAGCGCTTCAAACGTCATCTTCATTTTCTTCTCGTGCCTTGTTCAACAAGGTCGAGTATCTCTAGATTGTTATTTGGTGAAACAGGCGTAGATTTTGTTATCTTGTTAGAATTGTGAGGGCTAATGTTTTCATGATGCAGGATTGTGAGGAGTAAGTACACGTTTACGTTTTCAATATGCCTAGAATTATTATTTTTTATTGAGGCTGATGAACCCAATTACTATGGGACAATATTGTCATGCTAGCCAACTTTCATATGCCAAATTGTTGGTGGTAAAACGACTTTCTTTGCTGCTGTGTGAGAGCATTGACGAATAAAGTGATAGTTTCTTCGTATTGCATTATTTTCTCCGAATTTACACTCATGTTTCGCAAAGAGAGCTGAGCCATTTAATTTTGTCTAAAACCAGTTTTCAGTTGCAGCTGCCTGGCAGTCGGCCACAGGCTTTGCTCAAACTGCCCAACGACACTAAATCTCCATCGTCGTGTTTTGTGATGAAGTCTTGGTTTATATGCAATAATTTAGTTGGTGTGGGGATTGATTTAATTATTTTGTGCAGGCTTGACAAGGCTGCCGGTCACCGCCCGTGTCAAGACAGTGCTGGTGCTGTTCTGGCTATCCAGCAGCGTCCTCTACACCTTCTACACAGCACGACTGACGTCATCCTTCACCACCTCTACCGCCATCGTGCGTTCTGGTCTTGTTCATGGTGCGGCAACATAACTTCCTATTTTGAAAGGAACTATCCTTGAAAAAAGGAAGTTATGTTGCTGCACCCTGTAGTAGTTTTTAGAAATACTGTTGAAATGCAGTCGTGAAAGTATAATGTTTGAGACTAGAAGGCCATCCGAATTCAATAATTTACAGTGTCTTATTGCAGAATTTAATTTCTTTTTTATTTTTACCTGTTTTTCTTCTGGTGCTAGAAATTTGCTTCACAAATGGTCAAGTTTGAAACAGAAAATAGCATCTATCTTGGGGGTGAAAATTTGTTCGTGAAACATTAAATGTCATTTGAATTTTTCAATCGATAGCAGACTATAACCTAGCCTGACAGTGTCACAGTCTTTTATACCTAGTCTCCTTTGACAGCTATGGAATATTAAAGGTGACTTGAACCAGCAAAATCAGGAGTCCCTTATGCAAGACAGAGTATCTGTTAAACGTATTAAAACAGAGCATCTGTTTTAATACGTTTGTATTTTAACAATTTTCAATGTTAGTAAGTGATCACGCTTTACCTTCTCCGTCGAGGGGTATGGGTGCAGGAGAGAGAATCGAGTTTTGACCTAGCAAGGGCAAACCAGCGAAAGCTACGAGGTCCTGCAAAAGAAGACCAGCAGGATCTCAATGGAGGCCAGATCTATGACCCACCTTGAGCTACTCTACTCTCTGCAGTGGAAGGATACTGCCGAGTTTTATATCATTTGATTTGTACTCAAGAAAGGATGGCTAAAAATTATTGTAGAATCTTACGCATCGATTATCAGTGTCACAGTCTTTTATCAGATGAATTGTCATTAGTGCTAATATTTTCCCTTGATTTTCATCTTGAAAATATATGAAGATGTATTAACGAAAATGTCTAACAAATAACGAAATTTTTTCCTCCACCTAAACTTCTGTTAAGGCAAGCATGTAGTGCGCTAATATGCCAGGTGCACGGAAGAGATCTGACGTATTGTAGGCTCAATAAAACTGAAACAAAGAGAAGAACAGGAAAATAAAATCGTATCCTACATTCACTTTGAAAATAGAAACGCATTTCTCGTTCTTTACTACATTTTGCTGTGATTAAACCTAGACTGTGTCAGATAATTTTGCCGCTCTTTGTATTGGCTTGTTCTTGTTACAGTTGCCGTTTGATGACCTGAAGGCAGCGATGGCTTCTCCCTCGTGGAAAATTGGGCTGCTTGCTGGCACTTCCCTGCTCGATATCTTGAGGGTAGGGCGGTCACTTGAGGGTCACTGTATCATCACGAAACTTGGCTGCAGTTCGTACGTCATACTAAATATTAGAGTGCATGTCGCACAACTTATGGTTCGTATGCCTCTCCATCACAATCTGCGATCAGAGACCGTTAGAGTTGGTCAAAATCGTCATTAAATTTCTGAACTTGTAAATAATTTCGAAGTACATCTTGAAATGAATTGAGCAATGTTTTTTCCTTACGTCATCATTCTCTATTTCTTCAGATATTAATTATATATATGTATCTGAATGAAAATATCATAGTTTCACCCACATCTTTTGTCATAGTTGTTACATTTAGGACGTAGATTAAATGTTATAATTACTTAATCGAATTACTCGTAATTATTCATTAACGTAAACAGTATTTCGAGTGTACGAGCAAATTTATCGAAATTCTTTAATGTGGATTTCTTATTTTAGGTACGTTAGCGAGTTCATCGCAGTTGTTCATTAATGTAGATTCAGTGTTTTAGGTACGTTAGCGAGTTCATCGCAGTTGTTCATTAATGTAGATTCAGTGTTTTAGGTACGTTAGCGAGTTCATCGCGGTTGTTCATTAATGTAGATTTAGTGTTTTAGGTACGTTAGCGAGTTCATCGCAGTTTTTCATTAATGTAGGTTTAGTATTTCAGGTGTAATAACGATTTCTTGAGGTCCATGTCTGTTGCGGAGACCACTAACGCAATTGGTGTGTGCAGAGCTCAGAAGGTTCACAATACGAGGAGCTGTACGCAACCTCACACCGTACGCCATCCGTGTTCGTCAGGAGTGACGAGGAGGGCGTGGCCAGGCTGCTCTCAGAGCAAAATTTCGCGTACTTCTGTGAGAGCTCGTCCGTGTCTTACCTCATGAGGGGCAACTGCTCCATAATGAAGGTAACATTCAGTACACGGTAATAAATTATTCTACTTTTGGCTCCCGAAACATGTGCGTGAAGTTGAAAAAATTGAAGAACATGGATAAAATAGAGCAGGAACTTTATTTTCTATCAAGACTAGTTTTTTTATAAGTTTGCATTTTAACAAATTCCAATGTTAGTGGTATAATTAGTATTGAAATTTCTAATTTTCTTAGTATTATGGTTTTCATTATTATTTTTGTTATCACTTGTCGCAGTACCCAAAATATTACTTGTCACAGGAATATGTACAATTTACTTGACTGTCATATGATTTGTTGTTCTTAAATGAAAATAACTGCGAACAAGTATATAGCTCGAATATCTTCCATCAGATTCAAATTTAAGGAAGAATATATTCCTCAGACGAAGATTTACGTTACGGATAAAAATTATACATTTTTCAGTGATAATTCAAATTTGATTTTGAATTTATTTTCATTTGTTCAACGTACGATCAAAAGCGTTCGCTGAATATAAAGAACGTCTAATAATGCTGGCGTTCCATTTAACTTTGAAATTTATTTTCATGGAAAACTTCTTCGATTGGTACGAATGGAAAATTAACATTTATTATTTCGAACCAAAAATGTTTCTTAGTCGTATAGCCAGCGCAGCGAAGAGGCTGTTTGGATCCAATGAAGCTTGAGTAAAATTTTTTCCCTTTTTTGCATCTTTGCCATGTGTCCAACTCAAGTACATATTCTGGTACAGAATATCCCGTGGTATAAAAACTATCAGTTATTTAGAAGGGTAGGTGACAGATTCTTAGTTTTTTGAGTTCTGACTTCGAAAGACGCCTTTATGATTAGTATCACAGTTCCTCAAGGACTGCCATTGTGACTTTGATTGCAAATAAACTGGTCAATGGGAATCTGTGGTGCATCATAGTAGCGTAAGATGCTACATATAGCACCGTTGTTGATGCTACATGTAGCAGAAATCAGAAGATGCTACATATAGCATGAGTCGTTGTAGCTGAGAGGGCGTATTTGTATCCCTGTGTCGTGCTGCTCAGGAGTTCTCTTACTCGCTTATTTTACTAAAATTACTCCATTATTTCAATTTAAATAACTAACAAATTACTCATTTTAATTGGATTCACTACAATAAATTGATGAGTTTAGTTGAAATGATTGAAATAATTGATGATTTCAGGTGTCTGGAGATCACTTGTCTCGCTATCAACACTTCGGCTTCAGCAAGCACCTGCCCTTCGCTGACGTCCTGAACGCTGAGTGAGACTTGTACCTCTGTTCCCTTCAATGGCCTTTTTATTCCGCTAGTTAGTTTACTAGCCTCGTTGTGGTTCAGTAATACATTTAAATCTGGGTTTGTTATTGGGATTTTCAAAGCTTGTGAGTAGGATCATTAATGAGTTTAGTGTCGAGCTTTTTGTTGCTAATTAGTACGAGCATTATTGAACTTTTGATTTATTATATAGTTAAACAGCTGCACAGCTATAAAATACTTCCCCTAAACATTAACCTCAATTAAAAATAATTACCCAGTATTTATTTATCTATTTTATGAACTATTTTTTCCATTATTCCCGTAATTTGAGCAGACTAACAAAACTCATGATGGGAGGAGTGATGGAGAACCTGAAGATCCGGTGGTGGGGTCAGCTCCCCTCCTGCACCCTACACGCCCCCTACACTGAGTTAGACTTCAGGTCTGTGGTCTCCGCTTGCTCTTGTCTGCTATTTTGAGAGTTACAGCGGACATCGTTCGTATTATCGTAATTTAAGCCCTTCTCGAGCACAAATTCAACTTCCACGTGAACAATTATGGGAGGAATTGAAACAATACCTAATGTATAAAGATTTAAAAATTCAGTACCTTTAGTTGTACTTCTATTATTGACTGATATTTCATTTTTTTTATTGAAGTACAGTTTTATATTAGATAACATTTTTTTTAAGACGTCAAGTAACCGAATAACTAAACTCTGGTATCAATGTCCGTAGCCTTACTTTTCGTCGACCAGAGTATTCTTTATTTTTTTTAACAACTTCCAATACAGAAACAAAGTATGCATGGTTCAATAGCAAGTACAGCAATGCCGAAATCTTACGTTCATTAAAAACCAACATCACTCTTTTAGGGATCGATCATTGATCATTATTGATTGAAATATTGATCAAATTGGTCGATCATTAATTATTTTGAAAACCGATCAAATTATATTATACAATTGAATTTAGACGTTCAGATCACCAGTCAAGCATTTCATATATAATTTAAATTTTAATGCTATCGTACCTTACGATCATCCTTATACTTGAATAACTATTCTCATTTTCCCAGCAACATCGTGACGGCCTACATGCTGCTTGCTGTCGGCACGGTGCTCGCTGCCTTTGCTTTCTTCGCTGAAATTTTCTCTAACAAATGCAAACCACGCCGCCCTCACTCCACGCTGAACTCGGTTTCAAGCGATAAACCGAATCCTACAAATGGTTTCGCAACGAACCGGGAAGAAAATGGCATAGAAATTCATAGATCCCCCAGGAATAATATCTCAAAAAATGCATACAATGTGTCTTTAATTTCTGTGCAACACTTCGTTGACGCTAATTTGCCACTTGATGGAACTGTTCAAAAAATTATAACACGTCCTGATGTGGCTGAGGGGCATCCAAACATCGCCAATGATAGCAAGGAAGGCATATACAAGACCACCGGTAATCGGAAAAGAAATGAACGCTATGGAAAATGTCTGAAGATGAGCAACAGCTTCTGTAACAAAGAGCACATGAAAGCCCAGGTCAAGAAAACAAAATCTAAAAGCACAAGCGAACACACGATCGAGGGAAAAATCACTAATACGACGGAAAGTGTCTCTCAAAACACTCCTGCTATCCATGGCAGAGAGATAACGAGGACACGGAGTACTGTGGATGTAAACACTATATGAGGAACTAGGGATGTGTTCACTAGGGATGTGAACACGATATAAGGAACTAGGGATGTGTTCACTAGGGATGTGAACACGACATAAGGAACTAGGGATGTGTTCACTAGGGATGTGAACACGACATAAGGAACTAGGGATGTGTTCACTAGGGATGTGAACACGATATAAGAAACTAGGGATGTGACCACAACATAATGAACTACGGCCATCAAGCGTACAAGGACAGTTCGTTCCGTGTAATTGACGTTACTCTTAGGATAAATTAACACTGTTCCGGAATAACTTTTGCCCTAATGAGAACGGAGAATCAAAGTTGTGTCAGAAATATTGCACTGCTGGAAATTAATGCTCTAGTCAACGTGCATGGATGGTTACTTAAACCTAAATAAATGTTTCATGTATAGTTTTAGATACTACTGTGAGGTTGCAGAGGATGTAGAAGCCAGTAAATCTTAGAATTTTATGCAAATCTATATATGCTTAATTTGAATTTCGTTAATCTGAATAAAAATCCTACAGGGTGTTCATAAAGTCTCTTATAAAAGTCACTCATAAAGTCTCAACAGCACCTCTTTCACAAACAGGATCCCTGAAACACAAATGCAAAATCTGATTAAACACTTTAAGAAACACTAAAGACAATAAAAGGAATCTAAATAAAATATCTTATCAATTGCATTTGTAATATATTTTTGAAATGGTAAAGAGACTTGATGGACGCCCTGTATATTTCGAATAAGCTTCAGCAATTTTAGCAAGTACCGTGACTGTTATTGCTGATATTTTTCCTTGCAGTAGAATAATTGTAAACAAATGGTGCTGTTGGGAATTGAATTATACAATTCAACAGTCACAGTATGTGTATTACAATCTGGTGCTGAATAGCTCTGGAAATTGCCAGTATTGAAGACTCACCCTTGAGCTTGTAATGCTGTGATGAGGTCGACTGTTGCAGGCCGTGGTAAAAATTGGGAAATGATAACGTTACTCAGAACGTTGACGGAGATGTTCAGTATGAGCAGTCTTGGCAGTCAGTAGAGAAGGCCACACACTGCAGGACCTATCATTGTAGATCAGGTAAAATACCTGACATAAAAAAACGTGGTCGGGACTTTCAAAGTTGAATTGTGGATGGCTTGCTCGTTACATCATCGACAAATTTTAATGTTCATAATTAAAAACGTTAAGAAATAAATAGCCGTTTTAGCTGCATGATACACAACATTCAGGGATCACGTAGGTTTAAATCAAATATGAATTTCATTTTTCATTAACTATGACCTCCGATGGTTTTTTCACGTGTGGTGGAAAAAGCAGATTGATACAAACATACACATTAAAAGTATACATAAATTTTAATATTGATACAAAGCGGTGGAGAAATGATCTGAAGAAAATTAATTAAAAATTGCGTCAAAATGAAACTGCTCTATAGTGTCTGCGTGAACAAACGAAAAATCCCGCTAGTTAATTGTGGATTTATTTACGTGAAGGAAGGGCCTCCTGCCTGTTAATTCTACAGAATGAACGTCTAGAGCTATTGACAATATTATCTTCTTGTACAGTTAGTCAGTAACTCGTCTATCAATGTTGCTGGATTGTGACTGATAGGGAAAGGTACAAATTTTCATTTAGTTAGGATTGAGCTCTCGCGCATCTTGAGAAAAACACTGCTCGTATGATCTCACAGTCAGACACGCAAGTTCTTGGAACTGATAAAATTGATGCGATTACTGTAATGGACTTGTTCAAGACTAGTTCTCTGACTTGCCAGTGGTAAAATTTTCCCAACACACACGGCAGACTCGTGCGTGAACGTCGCTCGAGCCTGTAATATGTCATTGTGTTCACTTTAGAATAAAGAAAAATGTTGTAAATTTGTGTTCTAGAAATACGATAAACTGCAACAAATATGAAAAAGTTGTGTTGTAGAAATACGATGGACTGCAACAAATCCTGTCGATTTGTGTTGTGAAAATACGATAAACTGCAACAAATCCTGTCGATTTGTGTTGTGGAAATACGATGAACTGCAACAAATCCTATAGATTCTCAGGATTTTTTGCAGCTTTGTGTACAATAAAAGAACGCACAATGGAATGTTTCACTCGTCGCTGAGGTATCAAAACTATTGCGTCCATTAGACCAGAGACGCATTGTATCTTTTCTTCACGTAATTATTACAATTTGTTTGTATGACAAGCATCCAGAATTCTTCACTATTATATGTTAAAAAACGTTTATTGAAATAATTTGTGATTTTCATTGAAAAATAAAACGTTAGAAAATTACACCTATGTTTACGAGCGCACGTCATACTTAACTTCCTACTTTAGTAGTGGAGTTAAATGAAACATATCTTTACATTGATAAAACTTAATATAAGAAATGATTGTTAGAATCTGTTACGCGCTTGTTCAGGTGCGATGGAACGAAGTCCATACAATCATGCTGTGGAAGCAATAATACTGCATCAATGAAATATTACGGGAGGACTTATGGGGGATTTTTAAGGCACTTTTCAAACCGATAATGTTTTCTGTTCTACAGGCATTCGAGGTTAGGGCAAAGTTTTACAAAAAAAATGAATAGTTAGAGAAAAAAGTAAGTAAATAAAGCAACCTAGCGCTTTAATAATTCGAAATTTTTACTTTATTAATTTTTATTCCCAATTAATTTCGGTTGTGGTGACATTTTGTGGGTATTACAGGAAAATAAAATGATGCGCAACTTGTTATCTGAAGTCACAAAAAACACTAATTTTTTCCCTTTAAAAATGCGAGTCACGCGCTGCTCAAGTCTCGAATAAGAATTAAATTACCCCGACGGTGCTAAGCGGTAACGTAAAACTTGCATAATTTCAGAGCCGCACAGCACGTGACTAAGAGCAACGTTAGAAGTAACTCAAGCTGTCGGTAAGCCACGCTTCACTCACAGAGAAAAGTGCTGCTGATCAAATAATAAAAAGTGGGGACTGGAACTGCACGAGAGCTGAGCTCTTCTCGTGTGGGCCACACCCTCAGGCAAGCCTAGCTGTACTTCAGTGCTGTGTGTTGTGTTACTTGAGTGCTGTGTGTTGTGTTACCTGAGTGCTGTGTGTTGTGTTACCTGAGTGCTGTGTGTTGTGTTACTTGAGTGCTGTGTGTTGTGTTACTTGAGTGCTGTGTGTTGTGTTACCTGAGTGCTGTGTGTTGTGTTACTCAAGTGCTGTGTGTTGTGTTACCTGAGTGCTGTATGTTGTGTTACCGGAGTGCTGTGTGTTGTTACTTGAGTGCTCTGTTGTGTTACTTCAGTGCTGTGTGTTGTGTTACTTGAGTGCTGTCTGTCGTGTTATTTGACTGCAGTGCGGGTTGTGTTACGTAACTATTAATGTGTAATTCTTATTGAGAAGTAAGTTTAAATCAGTACGATTTGACCTATACCTATTCTCTTGTTTTCATAACCAAGGGTAACATAATTTAAGAAAAAAAGATAGATGGTGACGTGTGTGTTTTGCGAAGGAGAACTGTCGAACAGACACTGTGTATATTGCTCTCTAGAGCAGCCACCGTAGTCGAGTGGTATGCGGCCCGTGTTCTGTATCGGGTCTCTGCTTGTGCAGAAAGACTGCGTGCGGGTTCGAAACCCGGCAATGACTACGAGCTGTTTCTCGTTTCACACCGTGAGCTCGCACTTATCGGTAAGACCTCAACTCATCGCCTATGGACACATCCCAGGATCGTCGCATGGAGCTCACCATCATCCTTACTCTAAGAATGTTAACCTTAAGAATTTAAAAACCAATGTACTAAATGTCTATGTACTGTGTACTTGATTGGAAATAAAGATTGTTTTTTTAGAGTAGTGTTTCCGTGTAATACTTCAGTGAGTTCAGCTTGTTCAGAAAAATGCTAAACATTGCAATGTGTGTCGGCCCCACACCCTGACTCACGTGCGTGACGGCATGCAGAAAGCGTGGGCTGCGTTTGTGAGTTTAGTATGTCATACCTTAAAACTGTTGGTTCTCAGAGGCAGCATCATCGACCTTTCCGTGTACCCCATCACTTAACAGTGCCACCTGTAGACCACACCCCCAAGCACGCTGCTCAGTACCGGCTGTCTCACGAAACTTGGTGTCGAATTCAGGCAACGGTTACGAGACTTGGTGTCAAATACAGGTTACGGTTACGAGACTTGGTGTCAAATTCAGGTTACGGTTACAAAACTTGCTGTCAAATTCAGGTAACGATTACGCAACTTGCTGATCAATTCAGGTAACGGTTACGAAACTTGGTGCCAAATTCAGGTAACGGTTACACACAACGAAAAGTTACTTTACTGCCCCAAATTTAATTGGGTGTTCCATCAGAAATTTAGACTGTACACCTACCGTGAATTTTGTGCGATGGCCTTTTTTATTTTGATCCAGAAAGCAAACTAATATTGAACCATAAATTTTCATTAGATATAAAATATTAGTTTGAAATTAGAACAGATATGATGGAACAGATATGATTTCACTAATTATACACGCGAAAAAGTGTATAATTAGTGAAATATTGAGAAAAATTTAATGCATCACACCAGACATACAATAGGTGTAAACTATGAAGTATGTACACAGCACTCAATCAAATTTAACTCAGCAAAGTAGTTTTTGCTGTCTATAATTGTTGTTTCAGATTAATATTACTTTTTTTCAAAATTTTGAGAAAGCAAAAAATGTCAAATATTCAGTTGGGCTTCACCCTCTTTTTTATACCGAAGTCGAACAACTAATAATACATAAATTTCTTTGTATTAAAAAATTCAGCTTGTACAGGAGTACGGAAGTGGTACCGGTAGCCATTGTTCTTTTAACTCGCATATAACATCAACACTGTGTTTGTTGCTTGAAGGGAGGAATAAGTGATTGAACAGGAGGCCAAAAAATGATAAATCCTATATGACAGCTTAATAATAGTTACGAATTACAGTGGATTGCAGTATTTTAATGGTCGCTTTTCCTTCTGATTTACGTTTGCATGCCGTGACCTTGACGAGGGCGTGGTGTCTGCGATGTACACCGTACAGTGACGTCACAATTAGAGTAATGCGGCACCGAGGCGGTTTCCTGCTGTTGCTGTGAGATGTTCGTTTGTGAATAGCGGTGTAAGATGTAGAGGTCTAGCAAGGGAAATGAGAACATACTCTTTTGAACGTAGATTCCTGAAAATTCCAAGCTCCTTAATTCACGAGGATAATACCGGTGTGCTTTGTAAATAATTATAGATATTATATAAATTATAATATTTGTGCCCACGCCTTGATTCCGCACAAATATTATAGACGCCAGAAAGGACAGAAATTTACTTCCATTGAACCAGTTTCGCTTGATCCAGCGGGGTGGTCAGTCGCTTAGATGGCAAGGAAGCAAGCATCGTTTTACCCGCTCTAGATTTATGGCTTAATTTTCAACTGGAGTAAGAGGAAGCCAAGGCTCTAGATTGCGGCTGTAAAATAACTTCTAGTTTTGCTGCAGCGCCTTCACTTCACGCTGATTTACAACTCAGTAAAACTGCAGTGAAGTGTGCGTCTCTCCAGAGCAGAAACTCAGTTCGCCGATACGAACTTTAAAGTTTTGTAGAGTTTTTTCCATCTATTAAAAAGTGGAGGAAAGAATTGGGATGTTGAAGAGGCATGCTGAACTGAAATAGAATTTCAAAAGGAAAGTCATGACGAAAATTTTTGTAGCGTTATTACGCAGTACACAACACATGCAGCACCTCCAACACACACCACACACTCACACAATCTACACCACACACACAACGCACACACCACTCACACACTACATCCACACCACACACACAACAATAGCACACCACTCATACACCCTGCAACTGAAGGCAGGTAGAGCAACTGAAGGCAGGTAGAGCAACTGAAGGCAGGTAGAGCAACTGAAGGCAGGTAGAGCAACTGAAGGCAGGTAGAGCAGCTGAAGGCAGGCAGAGCAACTGAAGGCAGGTAGAGTAACTGAAGGCCCGTAAAACAATAGACGCAGTGGCGCTTATTATTTATTATACAGAAATCTAGCATAAAAAGCATACATGGGCCTTTAAAATCTGCACATATGTATAATCGACTATGTATCTCCATCTTGTTACACTTGGATCTGTATGTGTCCGTCCCATTACTTCCTATCTATTACTGAAGAAAAATTATTGAACTGAAATCAGAACGGGTATGCATGTATTACAAGCATTGTATTGTGGATACCAAAGGCACCGGATCACTATAAAACACGCCATTTGTTCCGTTATTAACTTTCTTCTCTTACACAGCCATGCTATCGTTAGGTAAGATACAAAATGAAAGTTCTGTATACATTAATAAAATATATTCATTCAAAATACAATAGTTCGTCGTAAATCTTTAATACGTTCATCTTTATAATAATTTCAAATTAATCGAATCTAAATCGTGAAATTTTCACGGGAACTGTCTAGTGTTTACATAATTAATCAATTCAAGCTTTGATACTGAAGTATTGCTATTTAATTTTGAAATCAGGTCCGGGGAAAAAAACTTTTCCCACGTTTGCAAATGCCAATCCGAAGGTGATAGTATTAATTAATGTAAAATTAATTGTTTTTTGCTGTACCATATTAAAAGGAATGGTAGAGCTGTCACCAGCTATGTAGAGCAACGAGAAAGTATCATTAATACAAAGTCTGACGCATGAAGAGTATGAATCATGGAATATATGCCATGAAATATCGAAATTTTTAATGAAAATATATAAATTTCAATGAAAATGTTGAAATTTCCCATAAAACTTTCGAAATTTCCCAAGAAAATCATGATATTTCCTCAAATAAATATCAAGAAACTGGCAGTGAAACATCACACTGGCAGTGAAACATCACGCTGGCAGTGGGACATCACACTGGCAGTGGGACATCACACTGGCGGTGGGACATCACACTGGCGGTGGGACAGCCTCCAGAATTGTTGATAACCATGGAATTAGACGAAGTTGGTCGTGTTGTTCTTCTTCAAAGAAACGTAAGAATTTAACATACATAAATATTGAAAATACATGATTGTGCACTTAATTATGGATGTGATTTCAAATTAACGTGCAGGAATATTCCATACTCACTCATAGGGAAGCCAAACTTGCACTACAAACTAAACAAGGTCGGTTCACACAAAGAAGCAAACAGTGCAGGCTATGCTCTTCTGAAAGCAACAAAACCCACGACCAACAGTCTGCCAGGCAATGCTGGCTGCGTTATCAGCCGCAGGGACTTAAGATGGCATTTACCTCGAAGTCTCATTTCGGTGCTGGTGTGTCTGCAGACCACAACTGGTAACTTGCTTGCATGTGGTGCTAGTGTGTCTGCAGACCACAACTGGTAACTTGCTTGCATGTGGTGGTGGTGTGTCTGCAGACCACAACTGGTAACTTGCTTGCATGTGGTGCTGGTGTGTATGCACACCACAACTGCTCAACTTGTTTGCAGTTGCAGACAAAAGGTTACAGACTATCTAGGTAGTCTGAAGTCTTCAGAAGATAGTTCCAAAAGAAACTGCTTCAGACAACTCCTTTGAACTATTATATTTTCAATCTCTATTGAGTTTTGTGCATTGCACATTTTTCACATTAAGCTTTACTTTTGGAATCACTTGAAACTTCGACACATCTTAAAAAATTCAAGAAATAATAGAGGAGAAACTGGATCACAATCTGCAAAATGCTTAATAGTCCTTAACGCAACATAAAAAGATTATATTTAACTTGTTTTTTCGCTTGTAGAAATATCTACAAGCTTTCTTCTTAATTTCCCTGGAGTCTGCGAATAACGAGTTTACCAGAAGACAAGCGCGCCATTCCGCGATTTCTTCCCCCGAGGAAACATTCCCTATCTGAAAAATCTTACAGCCTAATTTCCCATACCACCTCACCTGAAAAAAAATCGTCTTAACAAATTCCACGTAAATTTTAACGTCTGAGTATCAATTCTAAGGCATACTCGAAGAATGAAAGTGTGTGTAGTTGGAGACTTTTCACTTATTTGCTTTATGAGCAGCTGTAACTGCTCGGTACATAAAAACATTTATGGTCAGGTGCATGAGGCTGCAACAGCCCTATGGCTATATACTGGTCTTTGATTTTATTGGCCAGTGTGTGAGGGTATTCGAGGCAGAATTTTTTCTCGATGAAAGAGAGAAAGAAACAGTGAGTTGCAAACATTTTCAATTGTTGCCTTGAATTTCATGCTCAGGATCTTTGAGGGCTAAACAATGATCACAATTATGCCACAACAAGCCACAACGTGCCAGAACCACCCCCAACTAGTCACAATTCGTCACAGTTAGCCGTAACAAGCCACAATGAGTCGCAGTTAGCCGTAACAAGCCACAATGAGTCACAGTTAGCCGTAACAAGCCACAATGAGTCGCAGTTAGCCGTAACAAGCCACAATGAGTCACAGTTAGCCGTGACAAGCCACAATGAGTCACAATCAGCTATAATTAACCACAATTACCCACAACCAGCCTTCAATCAGCCATAGCAACGGCACTAGTGAAGTCCTCTGAATGCGCTTGAATCATCTTTGTATTCAAACTATACAGTCATGCCTCCACAAGTATTCTAGAGAATGACGCATGTGCATGTCTACTGGAAATAGTACTGGAAATTATCCCTGTACAGGCAGACCTGGCAGTCATGTTTGTGCACGCATGCCTGACCCACTGTCATCAACGCAGCAGTCACGGCACACACGCTGTACATTTTTTACACAGGTTTCCTGGTACGCTACACTTGCACTGAGCGTGACGTGTTGCTCAGTCAGCGTCAACAGCTCGCGCTGCACTTGATTCATTAATTCAGCGCCGCTGCAGTCAGCTCTCATCGTCAGCTGATACAATGCAGCTGTTGCATCGGCGTACTGAATGTTGACGGCGTGCGCTCGATGCTTCAGTTTTAATATTAAATATTAAATAGAGGAGAATTTATTGTTAGAGTCAACGTATATATAAAATCTGATCTCCAAATACAATGAAAGTAAGTTATTAAATGCAGAAACACCTGTAGTTGTTTTCAATGCGTGTAACTGTCTGGCAAGCATGAACACGAAGAAAATGAAATATTTATCTAACAAAACTATTTGTTGTATTGGAGCAGCGAATAAAAGAAATGAAAGCACAAAAAACTGCTTATATTCCTCGCAGTAACGTACGATTATTCGTCCCCATTCTAAGGCCTGATGATTTTCTAAAACAATTTAATTCCCCGTACCATTGTTACGAGAGACTTACTAACTCAGGCTAATTTTGTGCATGGTGCTCGACGATTTGCTCTGAAAAGATAGTGAGCTTGGCTGTTTTTGTTTAAAATTCACCAGAGTCCGTCACGAATTTTATTAAAAGGCGGAAACTGAATAAAGACTCCGAAAATTTTTCAATTGAGGGCAAAAGAACAAATGCAGCAATTTGAAGAAAGAAAATCTCGTTTGAACGTTGAGCATCGTAATTGGCTGCCCAGTGTTTCCTGCGATGGTTCGCTGAAAGACAAATTAGCTGTGAAGGAGCTATCCATCCCGCTTTCATAGTGACGCCTTCAGCCTAGTTGTCAGTCAAAACGAATGCTAATAAAACTCATTGGTGTAGGTAACACACAATTAAAAAATATTCCATTTGATAAAATCGAACAATGCTTAACTTCTTCTTTGAACTCTACTTGTTACAAAGCTAAGAGGCCCTCAATTTTCTTTGAACTCTAACTGTGACAACGCTATCGGGTATTCGAACTCGCTTTTTAAGAACGTGAAATAAAAAAATGGGGGTCAAGGCAGAGCTGCGCTGGTTTGCAGGAGTTGGCCGCTGTTGTAGCAATTGCTCAACTTGCTTCTTTGTCACCAGCTGCTTTGTAGTGAGGCTTCCTTTAAACAGGAATGATATCAGGGCCGTCATATTCGCTCTCAAAGTGTGGGGCCAGTGTTGGGGTGTCCTATTATTATTCATGGCTCTTGGCTACTTCAGAGCTCGGCTTTATTTTTAGTATAACGTATCTAGTTTGTAAAACATCTAATAGAATAAATTATTATGGCGGGGAAGACAAAGGTGATGAATTATCTAGTGCTTCTGTTTAATATCAATTTAATGTAGAAGTAGCTTTGGGTTTTTAGATCGAAGCTCCGCTAGTCACACAGCAAATAAAACCTTGTTATAATTATTTGACAAGTATCTAGAAAAAATAGCTTAGATGCCGACGTCGTTGGGCGTGACAACGCAGAAATTGCGCGAGGTATCTGTACCACTGAATGCAGAACAGAGTACGGGGTGTACCTGTGTAGATACGGATGATGGTTCCGAAAGAATAAACATTGATGGTGGTTGAGAAAAAAACAACCAGGATGACATTTTGAAGAACACAGACACTTTTTTTAATGTTACATATGACAGATTTGACGAATTGTGCCGAAGAAACAAGCACCTGTACTCGTTTGTACAAATAGTGCATGCATTCGCCGAATGTTGATATTTCTATAATGCCAGATGTTTCAGAAAAAAAATATGACGTATTTTGCAATCTAATAGTTTGATATTTATTGTTTAAAATATTAACAAATATGTATGGGAACTATTCCCAACTCTTCCTGTAAGTTTTTACGTTTTTTTCCTGTGCTACAAAGTTCCTCACGTGTCACTCCAAATGAAAATGGGTTATGTGCATCAGACATCTCTAACATCTTTAACAAAACTGATTAGTGCTCACATGTGAGAGCATTTTCTTAAAATGCACTAAGAGTCTCATGCAAATTTGGACACGGCACAAAAGTTCAGAATGAATAACTGTCTTCACTTGACAACAGGTCTTGCCGAGCTGACTTGACGCAAGGTTGACAGACAGAGTTCAATGAGCAAATATAACAACGTTTACATTTTGTTCCCCCACGCCAACTGCAAGCTCTTGTAGAGCTGTCAGCGCGACGCTGCATGTTAGAGCTGGCAAGTTATACTTGTATTTGGCCCTGTTAATTGAATGACAGGCATTTACGATGATATTGTTCATTTAAACTTTAAAGCGTCTTAATCGAGATTTTATAGGACGAGGGTAATAATCTAAAAAGCCCACAAGTGAAATTTGTGCGCTTTGAAATATATACGCCAAAATTATTCATGTAGAGCTTCAAATTCATAAGTATGTACGACGTGGGTGAAAGTATGAACTTATTCTCATACGACGGCGGAAAGCCATTCGATGACATAAACATATTCCTCCAGAAGAGCAGAATTGTCTCGTCTCATGCTGCTCAGGTCTTGTCAGCTTACACGGGCTACACCTTATCACTTCTACAACTTGGCTCTCGTAAGTCATATGATGGAAAATCCAAAATTGAGTTGCCGGGTTTGCTTCTCTATGCTCTGAGTGCTCGGGATAATAATCCAGTCAGTCCATTGAATGATGTGGATTGCAATCCAGTCAGTCCATTGGATGAAGTGGAATGCAATCTAGTTGATCTACTGAACGACATAGAACTAACAATGGCCCAGTGAAATGTGAAAAATGGGGGCATATTTCGAAATTACAATTACAGATGAGGCTGCAACAATACTGCTAGTGCCACACGCATTAAAGCTAGTGCTGCTACAATACTGCTAGTGACACACGCATTAAAGCTAGTGCTTCTACAATACTGCTAGTGCCACACACATTAAAGATAGTGCGGCTACATTACCCAACAGTATTGTAGCATGCATCAAGTAACAAGAACAATCGTGTAGATACAACCTACGCGATCGAGATATATGTATATGATCCATATGATTAAACGATCGA
>VCRD01001576.1:98715-127520 GCA_006783055.1 Trinorchestia longiramus | reverse complement strand
ATGATTGGTTGACTTGCGTGTACGTCACTGAGACCCCCCTCACCCCTCACCCCTCACATAATTCCATGACGTCAAAATTGAAAGTTCTCCTACTAGTCTTTACTGTACTGTGGTACCAGTTGAAGTGGCTGATCCCAGCCAAACTCCTATATAAAGTCACTGTGGACGTGGAGTTGTCTCGCGACCTCTGAAGGGGGAGGGTCATCTCTCCTGCTCGTCAGAGTGGTAGAGATGAGTGCAAGATATTCAATGGAGAGTTTATCTCTCCCACTTGTGTATGTAGAGTGGGAGTGACGAGCTGAAGATATTCAATGTGAAGTCAACATACCCCAGGGACAGACCCCAACCACTTGATATATGTGCGCACAGCGCTCATTTCATTTTCCTCCTAGTATCCCTTTCCGTTTCACCCCTTTACTTAGGTACACCCTGTGCCAAACTCTCTCTCAAACCTTACCTATTGGCACCGACCGACCGACTTCTTCACTCACGAAAAACAACTAGGTGTCCAATAGCGAATCCTAGAAAATGTCACAGATGTTCTCATCTTTCTCAATCGACATCAAAAAATTATATCCCTCCGGTTGGAAATATTAGCTACACGAGGAGAAAACTCTCTGCATTTTAGTATATTTTAACGAACTTCTGTTTTGAATACAGTAGACGATCGTGCACATTGTGTTGAACACAAATTTTAACCTCTAATAAATAATAGAGTAAAAGGTAATATAATTTTGTCTTTTTCCTTTCGTAGGTAATATTTAAAAGTTCTTAAATTACCCGCAAGATATGGAGAATAAAGATGATACTAATGGACACTATCAAAATTCAGCAAAACAATGCTCGACCACACATACATTCAACTGATCCTTTATTTAAGGAAGCGTCGGTAAAATTAGGCTTGAATATTGAAATTGATCACCAGCTTCCAAACAGTCCAGACCTAAATGTACTTGACCTCGGCTATTTCAATTCAATCCAATCCCTTCAACATCAAAAAGTACCACCTGACGTTGATGAATTAATTGAAGCAGAGATAGATAGCTCTGAGGAATTATAGAGATCGACATTGAACCACATTTTCCTTGCTTTGCGGTAGTCAATGAAACAGAATATACTTTGGTTGACGGTGGCCACAATTACAGGCTTCAAAATCTGTCGAAAGTACAACTAGAAAGAAAATGAATCCCTCCAAATTCAATTCAGATCTCAGAAAAATTGGAGAATACGTTAACAAGAATTGAGTAAATATAGTGGCAAATATGTTTCTTCAGTTGATACATTATCAATTTCAGATATTTTATTACAATGTAAAGTTTGTCTTTTGCTATTTATCTTATGAAAAATATAATTCATTGATGTTCATTCATTATCAATTCAATGTATTGGATTACAGAATAAAGTTTATATTTTTGTTATCATCAGTAGTTTTGCATGTATCCTTTATAAAATGTTTACAGTTGTTTTGGAGCAAATATTTCCAACCAACTTCAACATTGATAACTATTTCTGACCGGAGGGAGTACATGTCATTTGTCGGTTCTGCATTAATATACTCGGTCATCCCTCTTCACACGCTATCACCTACCGCCATCTCTAAACTACAGAGTCCAAAACCGAGCCATCCGTTATGTAACGAACACTTGAATAAAAGACTTCATAACTTGTAAATCAATTCTTGAGCAAGTAAACAACTCGCCCATCAATGCCCTTTTACATGAACATGCAGAAATAATTTGGTAAAATTTTTTCATATCAGACATACAACAATTCAATAGTCTCATCTTCCCGCCAGAATTCATCACCAAGTAAGATTGGTTCCAAAGTTCAAAATTGCACGCCCGCACCTCAACCGATATACATACCTGCAGCAACAACTCATCACGAGCAGTAACAGCAACAGATAGGTCAAGTACAGTCACTTTGTGAACCAAATGCGGTTTCAACGCGGGACGGAGCTTGGTCGAGCATGGGAGGGCAGTTGGAACTCCTATGTCCTGTGTTGAGAGGCAGACAGCATGATACTGACATACATATGATTACAGCTTATTATCGAATAAAATGACTGTAGCGTAATCGAAAAATACCTTCTCATCACATCGGTTCCCTTTGTCTTACTCTACAATAGCCATGACATCTCAACCCCCCAACCTTAGCCCTATCCTAACCCTAACCATATCTACCTGTTAATAAACCCATCCTCATCGTTGTTTTTTACCCATTTCCTAACCTCAAAACTTCATCTAAACGTACCCCGCTCAAACTTGTATTAATGTATTAGTTCTGTACACACACACGCATATATATATATATATATATATATATATATATATATATATATATATGTGTGTGTGTGTGTGTGTGTGTGTAGGTATATATATATACTGTATACATTTATACATATATTGATTATATATGTATATTTGAGTTTACTTGTTTCAAGAGTTCTCTGCAGATATTTGGACTGCAAAGTGAGACGACACTTTTCTCGCTGGAGCCAAGATTTCTTGAACACCAGTCTGCTTGAATATGTTGTGCTTTCCTATCACCACTGGCCCGCATATATAAAACGTAGCAGTACTTGGTGTACATTAGTTGCATTCCTAAGAGTACAGCGATGACTTTCAGATCGCCACAGATTTCCCAGTTGTGTTCAGCATATTCGATTGAGTCGAGGAGAACTGTCTTGTTTGCATACGTCTTCTTCACTTAAACTGAACGACCAACAGGAATAGAAGGAGGGCAGTTGCCGTTTTGAAGAAAGACAACTTTCAAGCTAAGTTTGAAAAAGTCTATGAATATTTGTCATTCAGTTCGATCACGGTTTAAATTTAAAAATTTCATCAAACCATTAACCTCTCAGCAAACAACCAGATTGATTTGATTCTCAAAAAAAGTAAAAAGATCCCTCTGACGTTCTTTGTACTGTTAGACGCTGACATCGCGTTAGAGCAGATTCAATTACTGTAGTCTTGACCCTAGGAATTCTGCCTTTTTCGTTGACAAGTCAAGGTCGGATTTGTCCATACGGCACTCACTGCGGTGTATCATCGTTTTTCTCGAAATTTGGGTCATGGGATGTGGAAGACTTGTTGGGTTGTTCTTCTTCCACATTTTCCTCATTTTCTATCTCAAGCTCATGATGTTGAAATGGATTATTAACTGGCAAACTATCTGACAGATAAAAGATTCGTGTATTGAACTGATCCTTTTTTTCATTGACAATTCAGCCTTTTTAGGTGGAGTCAAGCAGAAGAGGCAGTCATCTTGACGGCTTATAGATTTTCATCAAACCATAGACACGGTAAATGTCATCGATATTTTTTCATGTTCCAGCTATTCTCGTAGTATAACTAAACAGGAGTTGCAAAACACGGGTGGAACCCATGACTTATCCTGGTCCCCCACCTTCATACTAATATAATACCGGTTGGCAGTCTTCAAAAGATGTGACCGATTGCGTTTCTACGACGCAAATTTTATCGCTTCACATATGCGGCGTTGCGTCCTACAAGAGTGAAGACGCCATAATCTAAAAAAAAATTCCATGATACCAAAATTTTACAACCGAGCTTGATTTTTTGCCGTCAGCTAATGACACTAAGAACACATTGATATATACACAATTAATTATGTGTTAGGAATTTCCATGTCGCAAAATCTGAATGACGATTTCTCAAAAGTTGTTTTTTGGCATCCTCGCCCTTGTGATGCATAACGCCTCATATGTAACAAAACTTATTCACTAAATTTACATACATATTTGGTGGCATTTGGCATAACAAATTTTATAATTCAACAACACTCCAAAACCACAATTTCTGAAAAAAAGAAAAAACATAAACGATATTAAACTCACAGTCACAACAACACATTATGTTTAAAAACTTCTAATACCTGGGAACATTCTGACGTTAGTTGAGAAGTGTGACAACTCCCATGAGCAAAATTTCTCCCAAACTAAAAACGTAAACTAAAAATGACGTCACTGTATCTAGAAAGCAAGAGATAATCGGTCATATTCAAGGGAGTTTTTGAATTCATCAGGTGGAAATATTTTAGAAAACGCTTATTATGAGCCCGTAACATTGTCATTGTTGGCCAGTATTATGAATGACAGAGTAGGTCAAAGTACAGACACTCACCAAGTAACGTTCCTAGACTCTCCGTCAACTGTAATTTCGGAAGGTTCGAGATCGACGGCCGTTCGCTATGGGGCAGACAGGGCCACCTCGGTAGACACGTGGCTCTTTATGGTTCCACGATCAAGATGGGCGAGGCAGAACAGTAGTCTTAGCAACCTTGCGAGCACTTCCGCAAATCTATCTCACTCTCACTAATTCTTTCTTTTTACTCAAAGGACACTTCAAGTCTCCGAAGGAGACAGTGCTTTTTCTCAAGCACATTTTAAAAAAGAGCAGAAACGAATGGAAACCCCTCACAATTTAATAATTCACCAGGACATTAAAAATGGACTAAATATTTTGAAACATCAGAAAATATTGAAAGCAACTCAGAACTGCTCAAAATTTGATAATTGTTTATCTGTTGTAGCATCCCACGACGCTACTTCTGAATGAATTTTACCACTGGTCCAACGTCAATGAGGGTGAAGGAAAGAATCAAGTTGGACATTGAAACAATGGGAGGAATTTTGACTTTTTCGTACAACTTTCAATTTTTTGTATTGAATTTTGCTACTTTTTAAAGCCCAGAAAAAACTGCAAAAAGAGTAAGACCTAGAGAAAATTATTCCGTGCACTAAATAACGTAGACTGTGATTCAATCAGTGAAGATTAGTTAAAAGACAGTGACTAAGCCAATTGATGAAACGACGCAAAAAATAATTATCATCGTTGGTGATTTAACATGTTGTGCTGTTCTTATTTGATTTACCTACTTGCTAAGTTACTGATGCAGATATGTTAAAGATTTTGTTGCATAGTGATACAAAACGCAGATAGTTCGCCATCTTTTGCACTCTCTAATTAAGCCAATGTATCGTGAATGAACGTGGTGTCGTATTCTACTATTAAGAAGGTGTCCTGCATTTCGTTATTCGATAAATTGTAGATCTGCATTGACATGCAATATGATGGCATAAAATTGTCATCCGCATTTTTTTTTACAAAATTTTATGCTCTAACATGATTTGAAACACTGAAGTCAAAAAATGTTAACCCATTATACTCGTATGTATTAAGGACGCAGCAATATAACTGCCTTTTTTTAAAGAAACTTTCTTTGAAAAAAGGAAGGCATATTGCTGCACCCTGTACGAGTATATCTACCCAAATATTCGACCAAACGATCGTCATAAAAAATTTCTTTTGTGAGTTGTTTTGTATGCTAAAATTAGAGTCAGAAGCGTGACTGAAGTAAAGACAAATTACTCCAAACTGTTATTTTTAGCATGTAGTATTATTTAAAACAGCACCCTAGCGAAATTCTTAAGGATGAAAGTTTGGTCGAACATTCAAAAATATAGATAGCAGAAGTGGATGTAATGAGTGCAACATACAGTTATTACTTATGACAATAAATGTTATAAGTAATAGTTTTGGGCATGAGAATTAATACTATCTATGTTGATAGATTTGGCTGAAATAGATGCATGGAAAATTATCTCGACTGATGTTAACCTTCAAGAGGCTTTTTATCTCCGGCCCCTGTATGAGTGCATTACTTTAACTGCAGCTTTTCTCCTTCGCTAGAATCCGGTGAAGAGTCCCCGAGACAATTTACTGTTCCCGCTCCTCCTAGAGTTCTGGTAGCGAGCGTCCTGCTCATGTGCTCCCTTACAACGGTAAACACAGCCATTCACTACCCTAAGAACACTGATGCAGCTGCGATGACTTGAGCCTCATCCAAGACCCGTTACATTGCTAGCTCTCGCATGACATTCCGGTATACAACGCGATGTCTAGTTACTGGTCACTACTCTGACCCTCGTGCAGCCGTCATACATGTGACAGCGGGCCCGTTATGCACTGTAATTAGGAAGCATGTATCCGTTGTGTAGCAAGTTATTTTAAACGGTGTTAACCTATTTTGGAGAAAATACATCGAGTTCAACATCACTGTACATACTACTTCTAGCCGTAACTAAGAGTGACCTGTAAGCAGGCTTCCTGTAGGCATAATGTGTTTTAGCGAGCTCGAGCTGCAATGCGAGCACTACGAAGCATGTTTCAGGACGATCAACACACACAGCTTCGCTCTCTGTCACAACTCTGAGCTCGTTTGCATAATTTCACGCAGCTTTGGCCATGTTTAAGAGACGTCTCCAGCCTACCGACGGTCCGGCCAAATTTTTCCTTCACTACTGCCTCAGAAAAGCCAAGAGCATCAAATGGAATTGTTTAAAAGCAGCACCGCCACCACTCGCCTAAAGACCGCTTCTTCAGCTATATGGAAGTTTATGGTTTGATGTTGGAATAATCGTTAGCATGCTCCAGTTTCATAAATTGACTCCATAATATGTTCTATAATAGGTATGGACAAATCGGTATCATGCTCAGGGTAAGCAATTAATTATTTAAATTTAGCGAAAATCAAAATTCAGAAAGAAATACTAGATACTATTTCAAAGCCTGCGATGTCCACTACTGGCTTACAAACATGGAATAAAATCATAAATGAATTCCGTGGTGTCTAATCTGAATGTAATATGATTAAAATAATGATGGTAACATGTGTCTAATGCATAATTTTATCCAATATAAACAGCCAATAACCTTGTTGTTAGTCACAATTAGTTAGAATAATCAGCCTAACTATTTAAATTCAATTTCTAAGTAGATTTACTCGTTATTTTCGTTAACGTCACTGACAATGTTTTTATCAGCTTAGTAAAAGTATGCGCATATCTGAGTTAACCAAGTCTGATGCCTACCGTTGTGGGCAACCATCCATCGATGAAAACATCCAAAATCAACGAACGCCTTCTCAAAGACCGTTCTTGAACAATTCACGAACTGTCTGACAGTTTTAAAATCTGTTATCATGTTCGCGAGGAAATTCCGCTTCATATGTTTGAATGAACAGCTGATTGATACCGCTCACACTCCCGTCAAGACGAGATTTCCAGCTGACACCACTGAAAATTTCTTTTATAATCACGCAGTAGATAAGAACTTTAAACCTCTTGACCTCAAGCGCTTCGCATTTCCTTTTTAATGAAATGATCAGAGGACGTTTGTATACTGTAGGAGTGTAGAATTTTTGCGAATAATTGAAGAAGTGAAAGGTGATGAATTATTTCTGAGAAACGCTATATGGGTTGTACTACGTGCACTACATAAACAACGCTACATCCTTTGGTATGAAAAGAAATAAAACTACATTTAAGTAGAATTTTTGTTTATGAACGGATCCTAGTCTGAGAACATTTCGGCACTAACTCTAAGTCACTGCTCGCATTATACAACGTGGACCACAAAAAAATCATTTTTCAAATACTTATAACTGCGTAAATAATGGTTGTAGAAACTTCAGCATGATATTTTCACTGCTATTTATGGTCCTTTTATCAGGTTAGACCATTTTCTACTGCTGGACATAGATTACGAACGGGTAATCAAAAAGTAGAAATGATTTTTTCGCCGTTCAGTAGGGGTAATGCTAAAAGCGCAATCTGTAATTTTACTTACACAAAAAAGGGTGAAAATAATAGAATAATTGACTTTATAGAGCAAAATATTTAAATGTTCGCATAAAGTACATTTTATCAAAGTTTTTGGAGATCGTGTCATTGGAGTTTGACATGCTGTAGAATGGTCACCTTCCAGTCCCGATCTGACTCCTTGTGATTTTTTCTTTCGGGTCATCTCAAAGATGAAGTTTATAAAACACCTCTAACAGGCCTGGAAGATTTACGCGATCGTATCATTCACAATGCCAATGAAGTTAACAACATTACAAGAATTATTTGAAAATCAATGAGAGAAACGGGACTCCCATGTAAAAGTGTCTCGAAAACCACAGTAGTCATTGGTTATAATGGATACATTATGTACTTGTGTTTCGGTTTCAAGTAAATATTTTACTTTAAAAAGTATATAATTGTTTTTTCCTCTTTTATATTCACTGGTTTTTATGTTAGTAAAATCACAGATCGCGCTTTTAGAATTGCCTTCGCAAAATGGCGAAAAAATATCATCCTCCCTTTTCGATTACCTGTTCGTAAACTATGTGTTTGAATACAAAATGGTTCTACTTGATAAAAGTACAATAAATGACAGTGAAATAAGATCAAGCTAAAGTATTTGCGACCATTATTTATGCAGTTATAAGTATTTGAAGAAAAAGAAACTTTTTGTGGCCCACCCTGTTCATTAATTTGATGGTATATGGTCAGTCGCACCAGTGGTTGGTCGATTTTCTGAATATTTAGACTTTGGAAACAATTTGGATGTATGTATTTATAAGTTTTCAGCATTTGATACGTAGGATATTTTTTATTATTATATAACATTCGAAATTGCATATTTTCCTTCACATTGCTTCAAAAATACATTATACGATTAGTCTTATGCTGCATGATACGCATAGTTTCAAAGCAATGACGAATGCTTTGTCAACTATAAGCTGTAACACCACATGAATGTACATCAACTCACATATAGCTAATGAAACAAGTGAGGAAACAACAATGTTCTGAGAAAACTATGACTAATACGTTCAGTATGAATATCATAGATTCCATGAACAAAATACTATATCAGTGTAATTAACTTTCTCGATCTATGAGACAGAGTTCTTACAATGAGTGTATAGGGTCTTGGGCCATAAGTTTCTGCATAATGATATATAGCATATACGGCATGGGACTTGTATCGTGAAGCAAGAATGGACTATCCCGCTTGTTCCTGTAGCGATATTTTATTTTTATAGGAAGGTAATAACAGTTTTCTCTTTTATTAATGAAGAATTAATCAATTACGCGATAACCAAGGTTCAGGTCTCTTCAATTGCAGCGTCAGTAATAACTATTTAAGAAATCAACCCCATGAACAATAATAACTTTGTCGAACTGCACATTTACCGTTAGTACTTGTACATCAGTTTAAAAAAATTGTACTGCTTCAATAGCGCTGCAATTTATTTTTGAAGTGTTTGAATGCTGTAAAAGCCATTACGTTCCAGATATGGTTCAGAAGGTTAAAAGAACGGGATTTTAATGCATACAAGATGTTTCACTCAGGAAAACTTCCAAGTATGAATTAAATTCAAAGTTTTAGGGATCTCATATATGAATTTGATGTATCATACGTACCTATCCTCAAGCATGTTAAACAGTTTAAAGACATGCCTAGAGGGAATTTGTGTTTCACATGTGTTAGCACTTGAAAACTGACTCTGTAGTAGCCTTCAAGCCATCAATTTCACCCATCATATTATTCCACGTATTGTTACAGGGAAATGAGATAATTAAGGTGGGTCTTGCATCACAAAAGGCGGTAAAAAGCCTGTGGTTTCATTCATTGTAAGACCAACACCAACATCACAATCAGAACTACTTCTTCAAAAATATTTGGTGAGCATTTTGTGGAACATGAACGGTATGGTTCATTAAAAGCTACTAGAAATGAAACGATCATCGATACAGATGCTTATTACCAGTAACACGATAGTTTAAATAAAAATAACGTCTAAATTGGCTTACTTGGGTGAAAGTAACATAATTTTTTAAATGAAAAACTTCATCTAAATTGGTTTAGATTGGTAAATATAACCTGGAAATATGAACCAAAAATCATGTCTAAATTGGCTTACTTTGGTAAACAGAAAAGGCTAACCCACTGTCGGGTAAACTAGTCTACAGAAAAATAGAATAATTATTACATGAACTTTTTCTGTATCCTCTATGCTCCCTTGACTTTGCACCTACGGATTCCTACCTGCCCCTATCATTGATTAGTTTATACAAAGTAACCCATGAAGAAACAAAGAGATAATTTATAGTTTTTGTACTTCTCCAAGAACGTTAATAGGGTCTTTAAATTATTTCAAAAAGTTGTCTTCCGGTTGGGGTGAAGTCGTTAAAAATATTTGTGTTTAAAACCATTCAACTAAACTTGGTGGATATGAGCTCTCATACCTTCCGTGTAAAATTCGATTACTTTTCGAATATCCTGATATTGCATTAGTTTATGCCATAATACCGTCTCACAGCGTAAAACTTCAGCGTTATTAGATAGCATAAAATAAACACCTCTAAATAATTTTATTACTAGGGATGTAAAATACTAATATTTCCTACTTCAAAACATTAATAGAGAAATCTTTCCAATTTAGCATTTATACGTAATTTGTAGGTATTTTAAGATCTAAGTTAATCTTTGTAGAACGGGTTTATTACATTATGTTCGAGTGCTTTTGTGTGATTGATCGTTTTCATTTCTCGTTTGTTTCTTCTCTTGACTTACAGAATAAATGCTCTCAACTTAGTATTACTTGGAATTTTCTGCAAGTCCCCCAAAGAATTATTTTAGGTTCGCTCCATTTTATTATCTAGATCAACAACTTCGACGCCGAAATCATCAGAGAACTCGACAAATTCACCGAAGACATGAAATTCGGTCACAAAGCGTTCATCGAAAAAGACAGAGTTACTATCCAATCAGACTTCAACTGTCTACTAAATTGGACTGAATCCAGGCAAATGAACCTAAATTATTATAGTAATTAATGCAGATCTTTGCGAGGGAACGATGCTTTAATTATGGGGCCGTAAGTTCTCATAAAGTCCATCATCCACGCCCTCTGCTTGGCCACAATAATTTGAGACAATTCTCTATAGTGCATATGTACATGAAATTCGAGATAAATATGAAATTTGTGAAGTAAATATACACAATATATGTATATATAATGTATTATATTCAAATCCTATTTGAGCCCACAGGCAGATAGTGTCAACTTACAAATATTCTAGCTTTACTCTGAAGGTCCGTAATTATTTATTCGTAGTTTCATCAAGCAACAAAGCAATATAAAATAAAATCAGGTTTTGGGTATATCCTAAATGACGAATGGAATAAATGTTTTCAATTTTGCTATACTTAGATTTAAAGCATGATTTTTGCTGATGCATGAGTTCGTCAAATAGCTTTTCAAAGAGAAGTAGTTCTTATATGGCTTAAGAACATAAGGTAATAGAATTAGATGCAAATTGCCGACCTCACTTGTTAGCTTATACATGATTCATTACTTTTTGACCAATTTGGCAGCAGACTTCAAAAAAATGTAGTAAAATTGACAATTCAAGCTGCAAATATTCGGTCTGTATTTTTTCTTCAAGAAATGCATATAATCAGATTTTTAGCAGCATGTTTCCGTCACTTGTGTTTTCATTTTCTTGGAAGACTGCTAGTGGTTCTTCAACAACACATATTACACTAAGCAGCACAAACTAAATGAACAGCTTGAACTATTCGATATCTGAATGCTTCGAGAATAAAACATCTCATCTGCATCTGTAAAAGTCATAATATAACATATCTCAAGGACACACTTTGAGGATCAAGTTATTTATATTTACCAGTGAATCTATTATTTCTAACATGGTGAATCATTACAGTTGGGATTACATTTAATCAAGGTTTGTGTTTGAGTAGATAAATGACTGAGAGAAGCGTAAATTAGGCCCATTGCGACTGTTTGGAAAACGCGGGATGTGGTTCACGGTTGCAGTAAAGCCAGACTGTTCAGTTCACTGCCTGATTGTCACATGAAGATAGTTTGTTTCTCAATAAATAAATTCGAAGAAACATAATTACTTACGGAAAAACTACACTAATAATTTTGAGAAGAGTGAAGTTCGCGAAAAAGTGTACTCGATCAAGAGAGTATGCACAATCATAGATGAAGAAATATTAATTAGGAAAATTATTCAAAGAATGTTTGAGGATTGACTTTAGCGCCAGCGCTGACCTAAATTTTACCACAGCCTATGAAACTGAAATGTAGATGACAGCTACTACGTCTCCGAGATGTAATTTAAGCCTCACTTCATATTAAGTTCATTTGTGAAGGCAAAAATATTTCCAAATGAATTCTTGAATTATCTTTTAATATAATTATAGGACTGAACTCCTTGACCTCCACCAAACGAAAAAAAAAGCTGGCGTCATAATTAATGTATCCTGTCAGATGCTTTATTAATGTCGAAGATTTCTCAGAATCGAACGTACATCTTTTTTAACTCTCTTATTTTCTCCCAAATCGAAAAATATTATGAAGGCCTTGTAAGCAATTTTATATATATTTTACTTCACAATTGAATATAGCTGATAAAGACCGCAGAGCATAAAGATTTACCTTGATAAACGCCTGTTGACCTGCTGATTTTTTTTCCGTGAATAATTACAAACAAACTTATCTAGACAATGTACAGTGATACGATTGAGTTATAAGACAAATATTGTTCTTTTGACTCGTTTTCCTCAATTTGAACGCAATTTTACACATAATCTTTACATACTCGTACGTCTTTTCATCCAATGTTAGAGCGTCATGACGAGTCTGGAAGCCCCATGAAAATATAATCCAAACCTAAATTTGTGTTTTCAGTATCCACGCACAGTTACTAGAGTCAAGGAATTTTTTTCATACTTTGTTAAATATCTTCTATGTCATCTAACTTTATGTGCTAAAATAATTTAACTCATTCTACTAAAAACTATTTAAAATAAAAAAATTGGCTAGACTGTTCGTCCTTTCTGCCAAAAGTGTTCTCAGCCCTGGATATCAAACTATTAAAGCCATTGTAAATGCTTGTGTCTATTCTCTGTGTAGTGTGTGTTCTCCCTCGGCCAAACGAATTAGCAAATTGATCAATTGAAGAAAGCCATATTGAAGAGAATATATCAATGCCAGGCATGAGGAAAACCGGCATCATTTGTTGGCAATATTTTTAGAAGTCCATCCCAGACGAAGTCTTTTATTTGCGAGAACACAATGCTATAGATTTACGGGGCAGTTACTCCAGCATTTTCTAGCTCCCGTTCCCGTGACGTAGAGCCTCGTGGGAGGATAGGATAGGGGGAGGATCAAACGGGTGAGCAAACTGAAAACCTGAGGCAGGCATCACCTTTACATAGAACACCTGGTGGGTGGAGCATACAACCCTTCTTGCCTAAATGAGGGTGTCCTTATTTCGCAGATACCAATGCGGACGGACGTTTCACATCCGATAACGTCAGGTAAGTGTATCAGTTAAAAATCATTTGCACGTTTTGCCATTATAAAAAATTTAAAGCAAGCGTCGTAACTGCTCAAAACCAAATGCACTATTTGAATGAGATAAGCGAAAAATACTCTTAGTAAATAGGATAGTTAAGTTTTTATTCTTGAAATCCAAAGAAATAAAATATTTTTAATCTCTAATTACATTATGGTACTGTGTATCCTGAAATGTTCGAAGTTTATAGCTTGGGATGTCTTAAAGTTCCTTATTATTAGTTTTTAGCCATTATTTCTCGTTTGCACGTTACCGTCCCTTTCGAAAAGCCCTTTCAGGTAACGTCCTTAAAGCCGTTGAAATACCTATAGGTTTCAAAGAGTTGTCCCCACAGTAATTTTTGCTCTATAGCAGTGGTTCACAATCTTTTTCCTGTCATTTCTGCCTGTACCCAGTTCAGCCATCCAAATTACTTCCCTCATGTGTAGGAGGGAAATGGTAGTCCAAACACACTGTAACTAACTACTAATTTATTTTTGAATTCTAGAGAATACACTGATGAATATGTAGTTAGATAGTAAAGCAGATAGCAAGCGGTTAGTAACAGTTAACTGCATAGCCTCAGACATGATAAAACACAACTGAGATTTTTGAATCGCTAGTAACCAGTGTTATTATTTACCCCCTGGTAGCTTCAAATTTCCCCTGCGGTGGAAATTTCCCACAATTTGGAACTCACTGCTCTAAAGAAATAAGTTCAAGCTGTTGAAGACGTCTTTCGTAGCTGAGATTGTGGAGTTCCGAAATCGTTTTCTTTGTTCTACGCTGATTTCTTCAATTTTTTTAATACCTCTTCGTAGGGTAGGAGACCAGACTTGCACTGCATATGGCAAATATGGCCGGACTAGCGCTTCATGGAGCAGTAATTTTATGTTCTTTGACTTGTATTCAAAGTTCTGTGCATTAGAACCATGAATTTTGCTCGCATATCTGATGCTTTTATCCAGTTGTTTGTCATGTTTGAGGTTTTCAGTGACAATGATACTTAGATCTCTTTCTTGTTGTACTGCTTCAATGGGTATGTCATTCATCGTGTTGCAAATGCGTTATTTGTACCAACGTACATTACTGAACATTTATCAATGTTGAAGCTCATTTGTCAGGTTTCGGTTCATAGTAGGAAACAGTTGAGGTCTGATTGGATAGTTGTTCTGTCTCGCGCTGCTGAAAAATCAAGTAGACGTCGTTTTCCAGAGTATGGTATCAGCGATAGAAATATGAGTAGAATCTTGAGAAAGTATAAGATGAGACGTTATATCCTTTGAGTGTTACAAAGGGTCAAACGTTGAAGAATGGTTTAATCCTAATTTCAAGGGGAGGTGGACAAGACGACATGGCGCTATTAGTGGCCATCGCAATCACCAGACCTAATGTCTGAGACACCTTGTGTGCAACCTCAAACCAAAAACATTTATGAACTAAAAGAAGCAATTCTTGATAAAATTTTCGACTATCAACATGGAAATACGTAGAAAGGTTTGTAAGTGTTGCTAGTAAGGTTCAGCATTGTATAGAACACGAAGAGGGATATATTGAACACCTTACTACAGTTTTTTCGTAATGAGTGAGGTTATTCTGATGGAAATAATATTTGTTTCGAACTATGTACTGTATCTAATTCATTAAGTTGTTTTTCTTTCATTTGACTATCATAATGAAATTTTGTGCAATAAAAATTACTAAACAAAACGCTGCGTTTTTTTGCTGCATACTGTATTACTTTCGTAAACGTATTACAAATAAAACTAATACTACCAATAAACGAGTATTTCACTTTTCAATATTCACGTATAGAGATCCTATCGTTTCAATATTGAGAATCACAATACCTGGTAGAAAAGATGTCTGGAGTCGCACTTTAGGCAAAGCAAGAATGGAAAATAATTACAAAATAAACTCATATGAAAGAATAAGTTTTACTAAAGGAGGGAGTGTTGTTTTATACCGGACCAGAGATGTGACAGAGACTACAAAAATTAGGCATCATGCAGAAAGATGAACAATTGTTTAGTGGCTGAAGGGATATAAGTGTAGTTCAGTAGTGCAAGAGTACAATCTAAGTAGTGGTAGGAGTAGAATTTAAATGTGAGCTTCAAGCGATTCGTGAAACGATCTGTAAAATCTGTTTTAAAAAAATATGTTTACGCGCTTACCAGTTTATTTAAGAAAGGTAGCAAGAAATTTTTTCCACTTACTTTTCGGTGAAATGGACCTACGGAGTTTTCTAGTCACAAGAGGGCTACTTGTCACAAGCAAGGCGGAAGAAACGAAAGCAATTCGCTTAGAATCAAAATTAAGGAAACAAAGCAAAGACAAAGTGTGGTACATTCAAACAAATTGAAATTACCTTCTTTTACTACGACAGTTAAATTAGAATGGAGTGGGAAACTCAAAAGCTTATTAAATTTTGAATTGTTCATGCACCCCTCGAACAGTTTGCCACCACTGTGGTCAAGTGGTGGGCATTTTCCGCTTTCTATGCAGGAATCCCTGATTAAAATCTCCTTGCCGCTTCCGATTTCTGCAAGACAGTGGTTGAATGAAGGAAAAATGTTCAGCTTGCGATGCAGGACACATAGTTATGAGCTTTTATTGAGCTCATCTACAGCCTATACGTGCCTTTGCCTTAAATTGCACTGCAGAGAAGACGGGAACTATCCCCGGGAGCTGCATCAATAGTCTCAAGATGTTTTCTTTAAGAAAACCCAAACCCAACACATGCATTGTATCGCAACAAAGACAATTTATCATTTATAATTATGGATGAGGAGCAATGGTTTACGATTTACAGAGAGAGAAAGAGAGAGAGTGGAAGGGGTAGCATGCTATACATGGTCGCAGTTAGGGTCGGTATCAATGAGTAGCTAAGCTAGTGGAAATATTTGTAAGGCATCTTAACAACTTATTAACAAATGTTTCGTTTTGCATATATTACCGTGAAAATCTCTCGGTAGAACCTGTATAATATGGTAATCAATAAGTCCATTTTTACCAACTTCAAAAGAAACAAAATTATTCAGGGAAATTTGTCTTTCAAGTTGGAAATAATAAGACAAACTTGAAACATTTTATTTAATAGAAGTTTACCGATTAGATTGAAAGTTTTCCAACACTTCAACACAAATCTTACCGTTAAGCGTAAATGAAACAAGATTAATGACTTGTAATCAAATCAGTGATTTTGTGTGTTTATTTTGATTAGTATTCAAACTAGCGCCCCGCTTCGTTCACTTGTACTCTATCTATGCCAACCATGACATGCACTCCAGGTCTGCCTAGAATGCCTTGTGTGTAATTTTGTATCTAGGCAGGCTGAGGCTCGTTGTGCTCCATACATGCCTAAACTACCTTATTCTGTGGCTTTGGAGCCGGTACACCATGATTTACCGCACTCCAGGCTTCTCTCGATAACCTATAAAATAACATGAAAATTCCTGAACACCTGTTTTGCATACAATAATAACTCATTTACAATGGTATGAAGCATCAAAACGCTTGCTCGACCATGAATGGCTTAGCATAACTTGACCTGCAATGCTGAACATTTGCATTTACCCATCACGCTCAATTTTACTTAACAAGAGTATGAAAGTACCTCATCCAATATTTGTACTGATAATCTAGTTTTACTAAAGAACAGTTCGTTTAATATGGAAGATTTAGTACAAATCCAACACCAGATTCCTTTCATCGCTAGAGGAGACTATCTCGATCACTCCCCTCTGAGCTGAGTTAAGATGCTTTGATTCTCTAGGATGGAGCACATGGTGACCTCACTCCATCCCTGACGAGGTTGGACTCCCTGCTAGTGTCACTCTTCTAGCCGACAGGATGTGGCAGTATGGAATTATGGAATGACTTTGTCAATTCCAGCGCTGTTAATCAAGTTAGGTCGTTAATTATAGAGGCAGCATTAAGCCTGGCGATCAAAGCTCCAAATAGATTAGTTAGGAGGGCCAAATCTCGTTAAGGTGCAGCAAAAACTCGGCCAAAGCAAATGAAGACGCAGGAGCATCACAGGACGCTGCCTTATTGAGTCCTGTATGTGGTCTGGGTCTAAAGGTGGGTCAAAGGAGGGTTATGGGTGGATTACGGATTCGTCATTGGATGGTCTTTGGCTGGTCGTGTAAATTATGACAAGGACGATTCATAGATTGATTTTGTGGTCATAGTACACCAGAAACGAGTATAAAATAAATTATTGTTCAACAACGACAATTAGACCGATGGGCAGGACCAATTGAAGGTAAAAAGTTTAAAACAACAGACAAGTAACTTAGAAGGAGTAAATGCACGATCAAGTCCGTTACTCGAATGACTAATTGATAGTCCCGTAAAAATCTTATGTTTTTTTTCAAAGAAATGCTGTATCAAAGATAGATGCGAAATCTTTCGATTGAGTGCAGAAAGATGAACATGATGCGGTATGATTATGAAATAATCATACCGCATTACGTAATAATTATACAGTTGAAAATTATACAGTTACAGTTACGTTAAAAATTACTCAACACACTCTCAAAAAACTCATTTATTCACGTTTTAATGAATAATGATGAAAGTTATTAGGCCAAAGTTTACTGAAATGATGTTTTTATCATGAGTTTAGAAAAACTTCGAAATTTAATAAATAATTCTTGTAAGACAATCATAACAGAGAATGTGAAACAACTGGGCTAAAAAGTATTAAGAACACTTATGTAAAATGTTCTCTTGTTTTAAAACAAATTTGATTATGGATTTTAGATAATATATTCTAGAAATCAGAGCAAAAATTTAGAATATGATCATGTTGCTTGATCTTCAAAATGCTTAATCTTCAATCTGATTACCATTTAACATGTCTGCAGTTTAAAGTCATCAGTTTCCAGTGAATATCATGCAAAAAGTTCAGTGTAGATTTCCGTGGTCGAATATACAGTTTATATCTATTATATTGGCTAAAGGTCAATCACAAAGCAGTTTAAAGTGCATCGCAGTAGAGTTGGTTCAATAATTATATAATCAGAAAATGGACGAAGAATCGCTATACTGTGAACTGCCAGCGTTTCAATGCTCCGAAGAAAAAAAATTGATACTAAATTCAGAAAGTAGTCAAAATTATATTTGGAAGGCTTCAAACTATCAGAACAGAATTAGTTTATAATTGAAAGCAATAAGAACAGCAGTTTCTCGTCAGATTGTGACTAATGCATTGTGGCGATGGAGTCGGAGTTCCAATAAAGCACGTATTTCTTTGTCAAATGTAGTGCCTTTAATTATGGTTGAATAATTTTGTCTTGGTCTCATAAAACTAGAGAATATTGTTCCAGTAGCTTGTTTGTTTTGCTATTTACCTTTTGGTAAAGGAAAACCGTACATTCACGAAGTGTTTTGATAAGAAGGAAAATTGCCTAGCCTTGTAGGAACTCAGACCCTGTTGTTAATACAATGCATTGGTAACAGTCTGACTACAGCTAGGTATTTCTACCGCTATTCCTCAGTATTTACCATTAGATTCATATGTACAATGGAAGAATGCATCCTTTCTTCGTTCCTGCATATGAACCTGAACTCAATTAGTTGATAAAAAAATTATATTTCCCCTACAATAGCCGATAAGTACCAACTAGAATCTTTCAAAATGTAATTAACGACGATGTAAAAGAGACACTATTGAACCACTGGTTGATCCTGAGCGATTACTCCAAACAAACAACGGAAGCAAAACCAGAAGTTTTAGCCCATACCTCACCTATGCTACCTATTTGCTTGCAAAGATCCAACTGAAATCTCACAACCTTATGCTTTGAATGCCTAGAAAATTTTGACAGAAGGCATGTTCAAAGTCAAAAAGATACAAAAAAATCAGCACCTTAAACGCTTGTAAATCAACCAGACCCGACAGCCTTGCTACCCGGATACTCAAACGAAAAGCCGAAATATTGTACATAATTAGCGAACTCATAGCAACTTCAATCTAACGCTTGAAACTGGGACTGTTCCAAATCATTGGAAGCAGGCAATTATCACTCCTATTTTCAACAATGGGAAAACACAAACCCCCAATAACTATCCTTCAATCAGTCTTACACTTATCATCAGTAAAACAATAGAAATACAGGGAGTCCCAGAATTAACTGACCCAATTCATTTACTTATAAAACAAAAACTAAGAACGCTAGGCTGTTAAAACTGGTTTCAATTGAAAGAAAACCGTTTTTATGGTTAATTAACTTTTAAATCAACTGGGTAACTAGATTTATAGTTCGATTTCAAACCCTTGCTTTTCCATCATGTCTCGATTTAGCATAAAAGAAAGAACATTAATTCTGGAAGTGCACAGGGTGTTTCAGAATTAAGACAACGAACTTTTTGGCATGTTTATGCAAATTCAAATGCGCGATTTTGATTGAAAAGTTGAAACTCAAAGGTGAGTAAAAAGCGAACGAAACAATGTTGCATTTATTTGATGTAATCACCCTTATTACGAACTACAGCTTCAAGTCTATTTACAAATGCATCGCAAGCGGCACGCATCTGTTCTTGTGGAATTTCTTTTCATTCCCTTTGCAGTTTTGCTTTGAGGGATCTCGAGAGAAGTGTGAGGGGTAACTAAAAACCTTGCATCCAAAATGGATCAGATAGAAAAGTCAAAGGGATTGAGGTCGGGGCTCAATGCTTGCCATACATCTTTGCTAATGAAAGATGGAATGTTCATCTGAATCTAGGTTTGGGTTACGTTAGAGCCATGTGATGGGGCTGAATCCTGTTGAAGACTCCATGGTGAACCCTGAAAACGTTCTGTAGCCCATGGTAATAACTTTGATTTCAAAATAAGAGAAATGTACCGTTCTGAATTTAATTTGACCCCACAGGGCACAAAATCAAACGGAGATCTTCCTGTGGCTGTCCCAGCTGTCCGAACCATAACAGACTGTGCATTTTGACGTCTCGTAACAATCCTACTCTCGACTGAACTTGAGGAACTTCAAACTCAGTCGCTCTGATGGTTCAAAACTTGCTGAATGTCAAAAAATTTCGTCTGTGAACACCAAGTTTGGAAACGTGCCTTAAGCTATCTCATTAAGAGTATGACTGATTTCTTTTAGCTCTCATTCTCTCATGATGTTCAGTAAGCTCATGACGTTTCATTATTTTGTAAGAATTCTTTATCAGATCCTCCTTCAATACTCAATACATTGAAGTTTTGCTAACACTGGCTTTTGCTGCCAGTTCTCGATGGGATCGACGTAGGTTTCACGCAACTTCTCCCGCGTGTTTTTGATGAATTTTTGGTCCGAACACTTCGTTTCCGGCCTCGTCCTGGTTTTTTAGAGGTTGTACCAGTCTCCTTAAACTTTTTAACAATTTTTCAAAAAGTTGAACGGTTCATTTTCTACTTTTTTGCAATTGATACGTTACTCTCGCCTTCTTTGTGGAATTGATAACGGTATTTCGATCTACAGCCATTATATAAGGTATGAATTTAAAATTTAGACAGTTGAAACAGAAAGATTATTTTACTACGTTTAAAATAATATAAGATTTAAATAACCAAACACTGATTTTAAACTATTTATTTAGTATGCAAAACTGGTTGCCTAAATTTTGAAGCACCCTGTACATGAGGTCATTTTCAGTAACACACGTGCAGCGTGATTACCGAAGCCAGTTTCAAACGAATACAAGTCCTTCTAAAAACACAATTAAATCTCAATTTCGTTAATGTTGAAGAATTATTTGCAGCATCTGTAAAGATTCGTTCTATTACAGCTTCAGTACCTATGGATCTGTATCTTCCAGCTCGTGATCTGTCATTAACACTACCTGTCTCTGTGAATTTATGAAATAGAGATTTAATTGTGTTTTTAGAATGACTTGTTCTTGTTTGAAACTGGATTCGGCATCACGCTACACCTCATGTAGACTTGAAGATCATCATTCTTTCTTCTAATCTGTAACGAGACATGATGGAAAAGCATGGCTATGAAATCAAACTAGAATTCTTGCTATCCAGTTGATGTCCATTTAGGATACTAAGTTCATTAGCCATAAAAACGTCTTTCTTTCAACTGAAACCAGTGTTATCATCCTAGCGGTCTTAGTTTTTGTTTTATTGGGGAATGAAAAGGGTCAGTTAATTTTAGGTCACCCTGTATTACTCGAAGTCCATGTAATAAAAAATTTCCAAGCACAAAACCTGAATACTGACACAGAACATAGATTCAGGGAAAAATGGAGATATCTCAAAAATCTCCTCGACTTTGTTGGAGAAGTCAACCAACCGTACGTAAGCTGTAGACCTTGTCAACTTTCAAAAAGCCCACGACAAAGTTTTCCATGAGAGGCTAATGGCCAAAGTGGAAGTGTATGGAATACAAGGTAACTACTTTTAATGAAAATGAAACTCGCTCACTGGTCATACTGAACGAGAGATATTTCAAGATGAAACTAGTGATTCGACGCACATAACTTCATGAGTCCATCAAGGGAGCGTTTTAGGCCCGCTCCTTTTCATCATCTAATCAACGACCTGTACTTTGGAATCATCGGTAAAAACGAAAAATTCACGAATGACATGACTCTCTGGCACAAAGCGCTCAGCAAAAGAGACAGAATAACTATCCAATCATACCTCAACTGTCTACTACAATAGACCAAAACCTGGCAAACGAGCTTGAACATCGATAAGTCTTCGGTAATGCAAGTTGGTGCAAACAAAAGGCATTTCCAACACACAATGAATAAAATACCTGTTGAAGCAGTACAGCAATAAATAAATTTTGATATAATTATCACTGAAAATCTCAAGCATAACAAAAAAGGAGAAAAAAGCGTCAGAAACACAAGCAGGGTCCTTGGTTCCATTGAAAGAAATAAAGCGCTTAAAAGCGCTAGTCCGGCTACATTTGGAATATGCAGTGCTACTCTGGTCTCTTACCCTACGAAGAGATACTAATAAAATGAAGAAAATTTAGCTTGGAGTGACAAAAATGAGACTTGTACTCCACAATTTTAGCTACGAAAGGCGTCTTCAACAGAATGAACTCATCGTTTCTGCCCTTACTATGAACACATTCAAAAATCGTCAAGACAAACATAAAATCAGGAACCCCCAATATTTTAACGTGCTGTTTCTATATTCCTAACTCTATGGCCTGTGAATGATGGCAGTACATATGCGTGACTGAAATGTCTGTACGTGAATAAAGTATGTGTACATGACTGAATTGGCTTGCGTGATTGGAATGTACGTGAGTGATTGATGCCTTTACTTTAGATGGCATGAAACTTGATAGCTACTCATGAATGAACAAAACGGCTCAATTATATTACCTTATTTTATTCCATTATAAATCCTGTCTGACATGATTTGCTACCTGCTCTACGTCCACATGTACTACATATTTCTTCATTTTCATTGCAAACTTTGAGCTGATATATGTATATGAATTTACAATTTGTGTTCACTCATTGTAAATTCCCAGCTAGATGATACTTAAATTCGAATATTTTAAACTAATATGGGTGCTTGACGACGAAAAGTGTGTCAAACAAATCATGAAGCGTTATATCGAGACCCGACACAGAAGATAAAATTAATTGTACAAATGATTAGTAATGATTAATCTATGAAGCTCCAAAACTTTTGCACAAAGAGAAATAGCTTAACTTGCCTGAAATACAATACAAATTTTTGCAATGTGAAAGTTATAAAGCCCAACTAATACTTGGTAGGCCGAAAAAAACTGAACACACTGTTAATTAAAAATCTTGATTGTTAGGCTACTCTTATCTTGCCTTGCCACATATAATCCGAAAGCCTATTGATTTGACCTTGAAGATGAAGGTTTGTTATTGTTGTGTGCCTCATTAATTGCTTAACTCAAGTGAGTAAAATTTTCAAGAAAAACAAATATCGGTCTAATATTCAATGTTATTCAATATAACTGCCATCCAAGCGATGATGGTCTCGAAACGGCACTTGAAGGTTGTGCAGGTCTTGACAACGTAGTCTGTGTTCATGGTCATCCACTCCCGATCAACGGATGTTTCAAGGGCTGTGAGATTTGGGTGGCGAACGCGGCAGGCTTTGGCTTTAATGTGCGGGCATCAGTGTTTCTCCCCGTGTCGACTGTGCAAGTCTTCTCATCTGAGAAGATGATCACCCGACCAGGTTGAGTTATTGTTGTGATTTCCCCGTGAGATAAACGAGTGGAGGGGTCTGCACTACTTCGTGCGGGAATCAAAGTGAGTGAGGTCGTAAATCTGGTCGGTGTGTCCAGTACAACCGTCCACGCGATCAGACGTGCTGGCAGTGGTCGAAAGAGTGTTGTGGATTGAGACAGCTTGTGAGATGCCATTCAAAGCAGTCCCTTAACGTCCATGCGCCAACACGCCAGGAGGCTCAAGGTTCGAGCGCAGCCACAGTTGGACGAGCAGTCACAAAGCTGGGAAGCAAGTCCCTTGCCATTGTTGAGAGGCTACTGTTCACGCCAGCCATCTGCCCAAGCGTTTTGAACGCTGCCAGATGCGGATGAATGAACTCAAGTCTGCTCAACCTGGTCGGGTGATCATCTTCTCAGATGAGAAGACTTACACAGTCGACCCGGGGAGAAACATTGAGGACCGCACATTAAAGCCAAAGCCTGCCGCGTTCGCCACCCAAATCTCACAGCCCTTGAAACATCCGCTGATCGGGAGTGGATGACCATGAACACAGACTACGTTGTCAAGACCTGCACAACCTTCAAGTGCCGTTTCGAGACCATCATCGCTTGGATGGCAGTTATATTGAATAAAATTGAATATTAGACCGATTTTTGTATTTCTTGAAAATTTTACTCACTTGAGTTAAGGAATTAATGAGGTACCTAGGATAGAATTTAGATTTCGGGTTTGTTCAGTTGTTTCAGCCCACCTGGTCAGTATCCATATGATATATTGTACCTACCACTATTGGGTTGGATTAAGCCTAATTAATTTTAGCATCATAATCAATGACCTTCACGTTTTTATCGGAAAATACTGACACCAAAATAATAAAACCACGAAACTAGTTTCAAAACAAAGTGAATTTTAAAACAAAAATTAGAAAGCATGAAAAAATATTTCTTCTCCTGACTTCATAATTTTAGAAAAAATAATTTAAAGGACCTCTACGTAACACCATTTGGAAATCAATTCTTAGCATCTCACCCAGTAATTTAGAAGCGACTATCAATGTTAATAAATTGGTGAACGATAAGTTGGGTATTTGATAGGCTTATGAGTAGGATTTAAGAAACTATTGAATACTAACATAACACACACATCATTAGGAACACTGCCACCACCGTCGTCTCCTCCTCACCCCACCACACTTCAGCACCTACGCTGTCCGAGACATGCAATTACGAGCGCTCATCGCCAGAGTTGTGGTCCTGAAGGCAATTTGAGACTTTGATCTATTGCTTGTCAATTTAAAATAAGAGAACTTCACCCCCAACTCAGTCCCAAATTATCACCTGACTGAGTTTCAGACTTCTAAGTTATTTTTTGTTCCTAGAAAAGAGCGTACAAAATATTCATATAGTCAAAATCTTTGGAATATTAGGTGCTTATAACTATTGGATATGATTAATTATGTTTAATTTCAATACATTTATTACTAGGTGTCAGAAAAGTTTGTAAATTACTTATGTTGATCGAGGTGAATCATGTCATAACCTCTCATTAATTTCATTGATGAATTGTAAATTTCTTTAATTTACATGTATCTAGTCTTTTGGTCATACACGAACAGTAGTTTTTCACGTAATAATCAGGAGAGAAGAAGGAATGACTGCAAACTATTTAATATTTTCCCTACAGTAATATTGAACACGCTTGGTAACATTTGTTCAGTAAGGTAATTGAACCTTTACATATATTCAATATTCGTCATTAAAATTTGCTTCATCCAACTGTTGTTATGTTGGTCATTTTGTCATATAATGTCAACGTAATCAAAGAAAAATGTATATATCTCATACTATCTTACTGCTTTCTCAATAAAATTTTTGCTTCCTTTGTTCTATCAACATCTTGGTCTTACTCTCCTAACTTTAAATAATGATTGATTGGTCCGTCCCTTCTAACCATAAATATCAAATTATATGCGCAATTAGTGAAAACAACATTGCTTTAGTCGTAAGAATTACAATCCAAGAAACTACACAAATTGTAAACTTAATAACTGTGGAAAATTTTGCTGAAGGAATTGCTGTAAACACTTCAGTTGGGATCTTAAGTGACTCAAAACTGGGAGGTGTCGTGGGATTGAAACATTGAATTAGTAGGGTGGTCGTTTCGAAGGAGCATGGTCGTTTGGAGAGAGGATGGTCGAGCTCAGTGCCAAAAAGGAAGTTGTGAGCTGGGAAGAGGACGATTTGAAGTTTCTGTCCAAGCCGTCAATTGTCGTAACTCTAAATATTTTGCTTGACGTTTTTTTCAACTTTCCTTAAATTCGTATGTTTGAGTCTTGTCTATTCCTAATTTTGAGTCGTAATCTGTAATGCTTTGGTTATGTGTCTAAGAGCTTTACACAATTTAAAATTACAATTATCAAACCTCTTGGTTACTAGTCAGCTTGCTGGCGCTTAAGAATAATTAGCCAGCTTGCTGACGCTTCAGAATAATTAGTCAGCTTGCTGGTGTTTGAAGAAGATCTGTTCGCTAAGGCGGGCACTCTAACCTGCTTGCGAATAGTTCTCACCTTGAAATTTTTCTCTCAATGATCTGGCGTATTAAAACGTCCAACTATACCTTCTATCTTTCTTTTTCCGTAAGGAGCACTTATCTCTCCCTGACTTCTACTTGAAATTTCTAATTACTCTTCAGGACTAAAAGTCTTAGTGACATTGACGGCAGTAAACAGTCAGGTAATTGGGACTCCTTGCCTACAATCGTTTTGAAATTGGGCATGGGGATTAAATTCAGTAAATGAATTTAGAACTGGTGTGTAACGTCTCTGACAATATTGCTGTTTATGAAGTATAATTACAGTGGAACTTGGGGAAGTTTGAGGCAGTGAGATCCCACGGCTTTGTCCTTTCTTCTTCTTCGGTCTTCCAATTCTGCAGCGACGTGTGACTGGTTAGGTGTGCATTCCCTTACTTGATCCTGAATCCCACTGTCATATAAGTTACATTCTGGAAAGACAGGGACGACAATTAATATATTTCCGTCTTCATCCAACGTGCAGCTGGGGGTTCCAACCTGACTGAGGAGACTCTGTTTCTTGTTTCCCCCTGTATACGTATTGTCCTACAACCACGTTCTTCACAGCCTTACTTCCTACGGAAAACTCCATTTCTTTGCTAGTCCTCAGACTGTCTCCTGAGTTCCAACTGCCTTTTAAACTCCATTAACGCCCTAGCCTGTGGAGACTGAGCCCCCTACACGTAAGTCCGCCAGTATGTGCCATCGTAGCTCGTTGCTGCTGCATCAGGGCTCTGGGGCGTCTGTTCACCGAAGCGCCGTAAATTTAGGAGATATAAAGTGCGTATCCTGTGACTGTAGGGATCTGACACTCTTTTAAATTAAAATTTTAATAAAATCGGACAGATTTAACGTTAAAAATGTATTAACTGTTCTAAAACTATACTTAAAAATAAAAATTGTTCTACAAACTCAAAACTGGGAATTATATTTCAAACCGTAAGCCGATAGTGTAGAAAAATCTCCACATAATAATAACAGAGTACATTAGAGCAAAATATGTTCAAGAGGCTTTCAGTAAACTCACGAGTATCCATCAAGTCAACATATAAGACACTGTTATTTGAACTTTACAAGAGTGTGATGTAAATAACATGTTCATGTTTGTCGATTTTATGCGTAAACAAATTATGATTATGTTGTGTCCTTTGGCAAATTATATTCATATATCTCAGACATGCATTGATAATTGTGCAATCATTGCCCCATGTAGTTTTTGCATTACCCCTCCTAATTATAAAAGTGACGACACCGGAAGAATTTCTCCCAGGCGCTCGAGACAATTACATGTTTACCTACGTGGTAGCTTGGGTCTGGCCGACATCATATTAATTTGAAACACAACCTACATGTAAATTTGGTGAAACCAATGAGGAAGATAATTATTTTTACTGTATTTTTTGAAAAAAAAAACAAATAATATCAGTCATTTCTCCGACAACTTCTGTTAATATTACTGAAATAAAGGGTTTCCATTCTAAGAGAACACCAATGAAAAGACTAAAATGAATCTCCTACGCTTAAAAACACATATTTGGTGTACAACTTTTATTAGTACAAATTCTTTAATCATAAGAATATGAAGTTTACGTGTCAAGCATTAATACTATTTTTATATTACTGTATCACACTGCAAAATCACATTATGAACTTGAAATAGACTTGCTTTGAACATATGTATTTGTACTTTGATCAAGCTTTTGTTGCACGGGTATTTAGATGGTGCAAATTAGAACATCGCACATACTTGTCTTATCTTCCGGGGATCAGATTATATTATTGTCTACCATCATTACCATGACAAAATAATTGAAATTAGAACTTTGACAATTGATAACCGTTTGTTTTTGTTTCGTTGTAATTGCTAAACTGCAGCAGCAGACACTATGAATCAAGAAATCAAACGATCCTATTTGTATATAGTGTTTCACTGAGTAAGCTTTTAACAAAATTACTATAATGTACTTTCAGCAAAAATATTGCTCTCAACATGTTCAACAGTCATTGAAGCAGTCGTTTGTTATATTTTTACAGTTGCTAAACAGAGCCAAATTATGTGTTTACTTCTCCCAATTTAATTGGTTGTTACAGAGGGTCTGATAGACTGTCAAGACAATGCTTAGTTATTTCCACAAATATTTTAATGCATTTCAAACAAAAGTTCATTAAAGAAAATTCAATTCAATTCGTAAAATTTAAATCAGTTTTTTAGAATGTTTTCGGATTCCTATTTCTGTTCACTAACCAAGTAAAATTCACGCAATGACCAGTTTTGTAACGTGAATTTCTACCAAAAAAATAATATTCGGTGTTTTATTTTAAAATGCATTCGATATTTACAGGACAAACAAACTTGAAATGTCAATGAAAATTTTCAATAACTTTAATCATGGGGTTTATTTGACTGAAATAATGGAATGGTGCGCAGATAGAAGTATGACCATTAATACATAAATATTCAACAGTCTCTCGAGGGAGGATGTATTTAATGACACTGAACAATTCAATAGAGGGGAAAAAGCTTCGTAGTTTTCTATTCAATAGGTTCATGAATTTCGTTGAAAAAATAAAATACCTTTTCACACTATGGACATATATTTCCGAGAATTCTCCACATAGTTGAATCAAATATTCGTACATTGAATGTTCATCATAAGTCGCATGTACACACGTATACACACTAACTCTACGTAGTATACGTGAAGGCTTACGCCCATCAGCTAGCGATAATATACTATACATATACACTATTTATATATATATATATATTAAATATTCAAAAATTGAATAACTGACTCGATCACTAGCGTTGAAGCCAGAAATTTTACTATAATAA